>ML996210.1:0-108963 GCA_010093805.1 Polyplosphaeria fusca
CTGCCAATAGGCCTGGTACGAAGAGAATACAAAAAACTACTGGGCTACCTTTCCGACACGGCTCCTTATAACTGATTGCCAAGAGTCGAGGCTGGCTGACTTGCCAATACTCCTGTTTCCACCGACATCGGTCCGACTGTGCCCTGACTCAGGACTCTGTACGGTGACTCCGCATCAGCTCCGATTCGGAACACTGCCCGGGGTTCTGCAGTGGCTGAGCTGTGGCGCTTCTGTGAGGCTCAATTCTCTATGAAGCGATACAGCAAACTCCACAAGAACGGCTTGCAATCTTGAAGGCAAGATTCAGTCTAGAAGAATGGGATTGTCATGAGCAACTGCATGTGAGATATGAGGCTTTGAAGAAACGCCCAAAGGCTGCAAACCTTGACTCCTGGTTTGATACCTGGATAGAGGTCTGTACGCAGGGAAGAGAGGCTGGTATGCCTATCTTTCAAGAGGACTATCCCCATTGGGACTTTGTCCTTGCCGTCAACAGCCTTGACAAGGCATGGAGCAACAATAAGCTCATGAGAATTGTCACCAACAAGAAGGCAATCCTTGTCGACTTTAATGGTTACAATGGGCCCGGTTTGATTAATGATCCAGAGACAGGCCGTCCATTAGTACCCATCCTGCGCTCAATGCGCGATTGGACCAAAGGCGGCGTACAACTACAATGTACTCAGTTTTCTATCACAGTGTCTTATGCTGTCACCATTCATAAGGCGCAAGGCCTTACGCTGGATCAAGTCGTTCTCAATATAACGGATTGCAAGGACTTTACACCTGGCTTGACATACGTGGCAGTGTTGCGGGTAAGGAGCCTCCAAGGTCTGTTATTTAAGGACAGCTTCGATCTTAAGCACCTGCATCTAAGGGATAGTGAGCTAGGTATCATGCGACAAGCTGACTACAATTGACGGGCACAGCAGGAGCTCCCTCTGCCCAGCGACAATGACGACGATCTACCTAGTACTCGATCAATGCTCCCTCCAAGCCAAGTCCCCTTGATTGTCCCCTATCATATTCGATCCTCTGCAGCAATTGCAATCTCTGAGTATGGCGCAGAGTACCTTACAAATACCTTCAGCAAAGCGATGTCTATACATAGGGAGGAACATGATACTCAGCGTGGTAGTAGTGAGGGCAATGGCGAGGGAGACAGTGACAGCGACGGTGACGTCTTAATAGAAGGCTAGTTCTTGATGGGTAGTTAGACTCCTATAGAAGAATAATCAGCCCTACTGTCATGGGTACAAAGGAAAGCGTCAATCCAACCTTGTTAGGTATAGAAAGGTTGCCATCTAGGTAGGTGATAAAATACAAGACAGAGAGAGAAAGTAATGAAGCACACTTAGCCTTATATAGTTGGCTAGTGTGCACAACCACGGCACAGCCACACTGACTAAGCCATCCCAACTATAGTCAACCTGTCTATGTTTGTGACACCTATTTAGCCTATATTGAGCAATTATAGAAGGCTGTTTGGCTCAATTAAGCGACTGTTTGTTTACTTCAATAGATGAAATGGTGGATTGCCGCACATTGAATATTGACCTGCCTGCCAGCTCTCTCACCTCTACAACTACACCTACACCACCTTTGCCCCCGCCAACGCCGCCACCTACACCACCAATACAATGCCTTGCTGGCGCGCAATCAATACCTCTACTCCGACGCCTTTGCCGCTGCCTACTGCGCTTGGATGGCAGCAGTGACGCGAACAGCAGCAGCTGCAGAGTGCACAGCTCGAGCAGCAATAAGAACTCCAGCAGCTCCAGCTCAAGCAACAACAAAGACTGCAGCAGCAATACCAACAAACGCTGCAAGAGCTGCTACGGTAGCAACTTGAAGATCAACAGCAGTAGCAACAACAATATCAACTCAAGCTGGAGCTGCTGGAGGAGCAACATTGTCAAGAGGAGGAGGACAAGGACAAAGACATCAACACCTCCGGACAGAGCTCGAAACGTACGGATCTCAGATCCGGATCCATGGAGTTCTGCGGCCTAGTAGAGAGATCCATGAGCTACGTAGCTCCATGGATCTACAACGGAGCTAAGGGCTAGTCTTATAGTAGTTAGTATAGTAATTGCCTAGGCGTTTGTCAGAAAGCTTAGTATATCAGACTGGCGCGCTGCTGCCGTGGACCGTGGTGGAGCCTGTATAGGGTAATTGACAATTTATAATTTGACATCGCGGGTTCGAGTACGGCGTGTGTAGCTATAGAGCGTTTTTACGTTTATTTTGTATATTAATATACACACAAAATGCCTTGCGCACGCATATAATTTCAACAATTTGCCACCAAATTATCAACACATCCTACACGTCCTCCACTGCCCAACTTCAACACCATGCCATCAATGGATTGCCACCCAACTTTAGGAGCTTTTTGCAGCTTATCTGAAGTAATTAGGATTTCATTTTGGTGTCAATCGGTTGCAATTTTGTGGAGTTGTAGGGGTAATTGGTGACCTAGAAATGTTGCAATCTAAGTATAAAATGTCATGGTTATGGGTGGTTTGCCTGGTCAGCCATGAAATGAGTGTATTGCTGCAATATTGATTGATTTGTGTATCCTCAAGTGAGTGCGCATGTCTAAATGAGTGTGTGTGTGTTTGCCTTTTAACATTCTGTTCCTCTGTGAAGGGTTCACGCTATCCTGGGTGGTCATCAGCTGATCATGGCGTGAGCACCAAATGTCTCCCACAACCATCGCGCAATATCTGTTAACATAAAATTTAACTTAATTGCCCTCCAATTGCGAGAAAAAATCCTGAGACGCCATGTCAAAGTCGCCCATGGAGAAGCCCTGGCTGTTACTAGCCTGAGAGCTCTGTATAGAGCTTTGACGGCTCTGTTCAATTGTTCCTGGCAGCTCTAAGTCCATGTTGAGGTTACTAATCCAGTAGCTGAGGCAAACTAGAGCTTCCTGCGTGTCCTCAATGAGAGATGCCCGGCGTGCTATGACTGTATTTCCACCTAGGCTGAAGACTCTCTCAGGTTTGTCGCTCATGGCAGGCGTAGCGTATACGTCAATTGCCATACGAGAGAGCCTTGGATACCTCGATTGGACGATAGAAAGCCTCCAGTACTCTGAGGGATGTGAGTTGCCAGTGTAATCCTCCTGTAGGTACGCAGAGATCTCATTGTCAATTAGTCCATACAGGCGCCAGCATCATAGACCTCTTGCCCAGTCGATCTATTGCAGAATCAAATGACCCGTACTTTGATTGCGGAGTTGTAGGATTAGTGAGTTTGATAGGCCTCAAGGGCTCCCGTGTAGCTATAGGTACGCTGCTGTAGTTGTCCTTGAAGAATTGTTGAACTTTTGTAAGCTGGTCCAAGGCGTGATTCTCGCCCCAGAGCTCTGTACAACCAGCTACTTTCCAGTGAGGATTGAGTAGCATAGCAGCAGCATACAATGGACTCTCAGTAGTTGAATTGTAATACTTCTTAGCCTTGGTCCAGGCCTGTTCAACGCCGAAGTAGATTCCTTTGTTGCCGTACAACCTCAAGGTGTGCGCCTTGAGCTTCTCTAGGGCGTCCATTGTCGAATTGAGTATACAAGACACCAGCATGATTAGAGGTTCCTCTTTCTGCTCATTTGGACGTCCTTCAAGCTTCAAAGTAGCCTCTTAAAACAATACAAGCACCTCAAGGAGCTCCTCAACTTGCTGCCAGTCCTTTGCCGTCAACTGGTGTTCAAGGACAAATTGTGTTGCTGAGTCCTCAGGACAACTTCCTATTGTACGTCTCTCAACAGGTCAAATCTTGAGTTCATAGGTAGCTCTCTCATGCCTGAAGAAGTAATCCAGAACATGCTATAGCTGGTAAGCGCGTTCCACCATGTCTGCCGTTGAATTCCACCTATTGAGAAGTCAGCTACTGCTAGGTGTTGACGTACGCTGCCAGAAAGTTCAGAATCAAGTTCAAGCCGTCACCTCTCTACCACAATCTATCTCCACCACCACCTTGCCAAAATCAATGCAATCAAAACAAAAGCTGTAAGGCTGTTATATCTCTAGGCCTTTTTTTAATCTAGTAAAAATATTGTGTGGTGGTAGAGATCTTGTCGCTACAGTAAGATCTCATGTGGGTGTTTGACGCCTTCGCTTAAATCGACGCTAGTAGAAAAGGATGTGTAATACGCTGGCAGCTCTATGTGGCGGGATCGCGCAGTCTAGCTGCCTCTCAGAGGTCCGCCGGCAGAGGTCCTGACGTCAAATTTGACAACTTTTTGATGCGGCGCCAGATGCCCCTCTCTATAGGCAACCTCAACGCCACGGTCGCGCACAATAAAAGAAAATTGCTAACAATAGAATCAAAGCTTGCGAAACAGCTCCAACTCTTAGAATTTAATTTAGAGGTGTGGTGGTGGAGAAAGAATTCAGTGCTGTGAATAATTCCCAATTTCCAACATTTAGACGGTGACGGAGTAACTTGAAAAAAAGACATAATATAAAAAGTTACTTACCAAGTATCATTATCGGGAAGCAGCACCAGGGGTTCTGGTGTACGGCCTCCTAAAGGGTTTTCCTCTCTCCAAATGTGGCTTTGAGCTTTGTTGAAGCGTTGTATCCGCCTTGGGGACTTGCGAATCCAGTTTACGGTCAATCGAATGATAGCAATCGGTCCACAGCTACAATAGTAGCTGGTCTCCTCCTTTAGAGAAGTAAGCTCTCCCTTAGAGACGTTAAACATCTCATAATCAATGCCATAAAAAAGCTCTCTGGTGATGAGATTGAGTATGTGGCCAGCACATCTAATCCTCCAGTGGACAGGATTAAAGTGTAAAATTACACCTAGCTGAGTGAGAGCTTGATCATTTGAAGAAGCGTTATCACAAGCCCACGCGCCTGTTTTCTTGTCGATTTCAAAGGCCTTAAGCGTTTGTATTATAGCTTTTCTTATGTTGGTTCCTGTGTGTGGAGATTCTATCTCTCGTAGAGATAGGAGGGCCGTGTTACACTTATTGTTCACATCCACCCAGTGACCGACAATTGCGAGCAATCCGCGTATCCTCCGGTTAGTCCACCCATCAAAGGATAGGTGTGTTTTGCCAGGACTATCCTTCAAGGCCTTCCTGAGGACCTCTTTTGTCACGGGTACAAAGGGACGCATCAATCCAACCTTGACAGGTATAGAAAGGTTGCTATCTAGGTAGGTGATAAAATACAAGACAGGGAGAGAAAGTAATGAAGCACGCTTGGCCTTATATAGTTGGCTAGTGTGCACAGCCACGCTGACTAAGTCATCCCAACTATAGTCAACCTGTCTATGTCCGTGACATCTTTCTTGGCCTCAAACTGTTGAAGGATCCAGTTCCGCATCGTTTGATCAGTGGGCAAGAGGCTCTGGCCAGTGAGCTCCATACGGTTGAGTAACCTCCTAAAATACTCGCTACTCAGTTTGTAGAAGGGGATCTTGTCAGCGACAATCCACGTAAGTAAGTCCTTCTGTATGCCCTGAGGATTAAACACGGTTACAGCTTTACTGTGTATAGCTTGCTGTACAGGATCCTTGTTGTCCAAAGTAGCTAGGATGGACGATATGCCTTTGTCAGCGCCAGCGACCTTAACCATATTGCTCCTCACATGACTGTACTGGTCTCCATGGCACGCGCGGAGGTGATTGAGGACGCCGCCGCCACCGTTAACCCTTAACACGGCGTTCTGCGGAGGATCCTTTAGGTGGCAGAGCTTACAAAGATACTAGGGGTACTCCGTACAGCCAGTAGCTGGCACGTCTCCTAACCTGCCGCTCATCCGCTGTGTATCCAGGAATCCTGTCAAAGTTGACCCAGTTGTACTCAAATTGAGCTATCCTAGGCACCTTTGAAGCTCGCCGGCGAGCCTCTCGAGTTCTTCCATGAAATTGAGGGCCTCTAGAAGGCCCTTGGCTGCTGTCGGTCTCATAGGCAGAGGCGTCACTGTCTGACAGTATGTTGATAGGACGCCGACGGTCGGCGCGCCTGCGCGACGGCGTGGAAATTGGCAGCGGTGAGGCTCTGGATGGAATAATCTGGGGCATTGAAAGTCTTGAAGCCCTCCTCGGGGTGTTACGGAGCCTCTTTGTAGGATTTTGGGACATATTGAATGATTATTGAGTCACTGTTGATGTCTGTGGAGACTATAGGGGTGACACGCAACATCAAACAATTGGGGTCTCACTATAAATAGTTGTGTTGAAACGACGTCTTGAACCTCCTAAAAAAAAGCTTCAAATTTGCCCGATTAGGCAAAGTGTACAGCTCCATGAGATCCATGGAGCTACGTAGCTCACAGCGCTAGCTCCATGGATCCGGAGCTCCATACGTTACAAGCTCTGCCTCCGGAAAACAGGCAGAACAGCCCTCATCTCAGCTGTCCTCCTTCTCCTCCGGGCTCTCATCTGTGCCACCCTCGCCCTCTCTGAAAAGTCCCACTGGGCCTGGAGAAGCTGAGACGTCAGTCTCTCCAGTTACGCCAACACCAAAGAGAGAGAAGGGACACCCTTATAAGATATTCACTGAAGGAGATTGGGATGAAGTCTGTGTGCGGAGGTGCAACCTTAAAAGGCTGCGCCGGGTAGCCCAGAGAGCTAAAGGGAAGAAGATAGAGTATTTTTGTACTTATAGTTGTATATTTAACGTTCATTAAATGGCTCCAAATTGCTATCTAAGTCAAGTGGCTAATCTAATTTTCAATAGCTTTGCTACTCAAGCTCTTTTAGATACATTTATGACCTACAGATTTTTATAGAAATAGATAGTTGAAATCAACTATAGTCAACCTGTCTATGTCTGTGACAGGTGTAGAGAGTTTCAGGAAATACCCTCATTGTCTAGAGGATACTGCGAAATTGAACAACAAAGTGTGTCATTTGTTGTTGAGTTGTCTGAAACAATTGCTCCAAGCTTTTGTACAATACCATAGTATTGAAGGGTAGGAAGAATAGTATTCCATTGCTCTTCTCCACTATGATTTGCTGTCGTATATAAAGCTAAAAGAGTTTTTGTTTGTTGTTCTTGAGAGTTAACAAAATGAGCACATATTGCTAAGAGAAGATGGTTGTTTGGGGAGGTTCAGATATCAACAGAATGATGTATATCAGTTAGAGCTGACTAAACCTTCTTTCGTACGATATCTCTTTGCAATTGGAATGAATCATGAATCGATTTTACTTACAGCTGAATAAGCTTTGGTAAGACAATTGACTGATTCTGGATTCAACGCCTGGCAGAAGATGTGGAATTCCAGCCACTCCACAATTTGAAATGGAAGGTTTTGTACAATGATGAGATTAACAAGAGCCTGATTAAGCACTTGCTTATTCAAGGCATTCTTTAAAACCAACGAGTTTAGCTCACCTATCATATTATCGATTGATGTTTGTTTCCAAAGTTCTTGTAGTTGGCTTGCCGCTGTTGCTTTTGTATGAGGTATTGCTTTGTCAGATTCAATCTGATGCTTTGATTGAAGATGATATTGAATGTTTGTGCTGTACAGACAAAGAGAGCAGTAATATAGCTTTCAATTTTGGCTGTCTCGTGTTGGCTCGTCTTTCCATGGATTGCGACAGTATTGATGGATACTAGACATATTTTTTTGACTTGTAGTGCTAGAAACTTCAAGCAATTCAAAAGATTTAAGAGAGACCTGGGAGACATCTTCTGAAGCCATAACAACAGAGAAAATAGCTTTTGTAACGTACTCCACCACCAAGCGGGTCAAACCACCGAGCGGGTCAGTTTTGCCAAGACAAACACCAATTTATCTAAACGTGTAATGTCTCAACCAACTCAACAGTCTCTTACTCATCAAGAGGGTAGAATAGAGCTTGCTATTAAGGCTATTAAGCAACATCAATTTTCAAGCGTGCGACGCGCTGCCGCTGCGTTTAATATCCCTCCCCAGACCCTCCAGTACAGATACAACGGACGAGGCTCTCGAGCCAGTTACGATCTTACTGCCAGAAGCTTACTTCGACCGAAGAGCAGACGATTGTTCGATATATCCTGGACCTTGATTCGCGAGGGTTTGCCCCGCGGCTGTGTGAGGTGGGAGATATGGCCGATAAACTACTGGCTGCCCGTGGTGGACAGCCTGTAGGGAAGAACTGGGTAGAGAGATATGTGGCGCGTACACAGGAGCTCAAGATGGCCTTCAATCGAGCAAAGGACCGCCAGAGAATCCTCCAAGAAGATCCTAAGGTCATTGGCCCGTGGTTCCAGCTGGTAGAGGAGACAGTAGCCAAGTACGGCGTACAGGATGCGGATATCCACAACTTTGATGAGACTGGCTTCCAGATGGGCGTCGCTGGATCAATGAAAGTCGTCACTGGCTCAGAGAGACGTACTCGACCTGAGCTGATCCAACCAGGTGATCGGGAGTAGGTTACAGTGATCCAGAGTATCTGTGCTGCTGGCTCATCAACCCCGCCCTTCATCATCTATAAAGGGCGCGTCCACATCTCAGCATGGTACAAGGAAGCAACAATACCGCGTAATCGGAAGCTCTCTGTCTCCAAGAACGGCTGGACAAACAACACACTTGGCCTTGAGTGGGTGAAGCATTTTGACGCGCATACAAAGGCATCTCAGGTGGGGTCCTACCGACTCCTCATCTTAGATGGCCATGAAAGCCACCTAAACCAGGATTTCAAGGACTACTGCTTAGAGCAACAGATCCTCACACTCTGTATGCCAGCCCATTAGTCGCATATCCTCCAGCCACTTGATGTTGGCTGTTTTTCGCCGCTAAAGCACAAGTACTCTGAGAAGGTTAGAGACTTGGCACGCCGACGCGTCTTCCATATCGACAAGGAAGGCTTTCTCCCAGCCTTTAAGGACGCGTTTTTCGACGTATTTACAGTTGACAATTGTAAGAAGGCCTTTGAGGCAGCAGGGCTAGTCCCACTCGACGCGCAGAGAGTCATTGATCGACTAGGAGTGCGGCTGCGCACCCCACCTGGACCACCTACAGGAGACGCCCTGGCAGTCGCAAACTCCAAGCAATACGCTTGAATTCACCTCTCAGTCAAAGCTAGTACACAATTCCTTTACTAGTCTACCTGAGGCTGCCCAAACTAGCTATGCGCAGCTTGTTAAGGGTGGAGAGCAACTACTACATCTAGCCACGCTCCAGGCCTCACGGATCGAAGAGCTTGGAGAGCAATTAGATATGATAACCAAGCGAAAAGCACGTAAAAGGAAGCGGATCCAGAAAGGTGGTACTATAGAGTTTGGTGAGACAGCAGATCAGGTGGCTGCGGGCGCGTCTACAGTGCGCCAGCCATCCAAGAAGAGTTGTGGTACAGGTGGTCAAGAAGTGACCCGACCAGGTATTCGACGCTGTGGGAACTGTGGGAAGACTGGGCACAATGCGCGAACATGCCAGGCAGATAGAGAAGCTTCCTCTGAGTCAGATGCCAGTACTACATATGTAGGCTCCTTGCTCAATAGCGATAAATCTGATGATGAATGAGATGGGGTGGTCGCGCCAAGGATTTTTGACCCGCTTGGTGGTTTGACCCGCTCGGTGGTGGAGTACGTTATGACTGGAGCTCAATTTTCGCACAGAAAGATGGTGTGTGCATTAATTTATCCAATAATATTGCATATTATTTAGTGATAAGATTATCGCTTAATACAATAATTTATTGTTTATGAAACGATAATTTTATTTTTAATAACCCTGCGCCAGGGTTTGCAATGGGCGGGCAATGCCCAGGCGCCCGCCAAGCTGCCTACCTAGGCAGTAAGAGGCTCGGAACCTTACCCGATTAGGTAGATTTGATGACAGATTGAGGCCTCTGATATGTTGATTTCTGGTGTCTCAGGTGGGTGGGTCGCACGGCACACGCCAAGTATCACATGTCGACGTCGCCCTCGATGTCGCAGTCACCCACACAATCAACAGTACGATACAATACCTCAACCATGCCATCGCAACGCAAAATTAGGGTACGGAAATGTAAAACGAACACAGAGAATCCATCTACAAAAAACTCTAGGCCATCTAATACTCAAGTCCAGCCTTTAAGTGGGTACCTCGAAGTGTTGCCGGATCCTCCTGTCGCCAAAGCTACGCCCAATGGCAGCGCCGTACAGACTTACTAGCAACTTACATAATCCTTGGCTATTACCCAGGCAGGCGCCCGGGCGCCCGGATATCACACCCGGGCTGCCCGTGCCCGCCCGTTGCGAACCCTGCTGGTCGCGTATGGTAGCACTCAACAAGTTTCACCACACACACACGAACCACCAGGTTCATCACGTTCTATATGTCGCGATACCTCTCATGTCTATCTTTCGCTTTCTAGACCTACCGCCTGAGCTCCGTATCCATGTCTACGAAGCCCTCCTCGTCGACGCGCACGCCTATATCATCCCCATGCCCAACCTCCGCCCCGGCCGCCCCAACCGCTCTAAGTCGCTATGGGCCGCTATCTTGCGCGTCAGCCGTCTGGTGTATAGAGAAGCAAGCCCTGTCCTCTATGGATACAACACTTGGATGATACGCACCTTCCCACTTGTCGACTGCAAACCGGGTCTTGTGGCCTACATTGGCCGCCAGAACGCGGGCCTGATCAGGCGCGTCTTCACTGTGAATCGCCTTGGAGGCGTGGGGACCGTCGCTGGGGGGTTGGACGAGGGTGTAGTAAAGGAGAGATATGGACACCTAGGCATTAAGTGGGAGCGGCTGCAGGTTTGGGCTGTCCGAAATGCCGAGGACGGGGTTGCGGATTCGTGGGTCGAGCACGGCGGGGGATGGCTAGAGAAGGCAGATGCGAAGAAGATGAGGGAGCTTGGGCTTGTGAGTTCCTGGTGGGATTTTGGACACGGGAACATGGGGTATTGGGTCGTGAAGAAAGGGAGTGTGGCTCGAGGCTGGGATTAACGACGCTAAGAACATGTAGACATAAAGGTCGATCATCTTTTACACCCAGGTGCAATCGACTTCTAGACATGGCCGTCTCCAGCAGTAACACCAGCACCCCAAGTAGACAACCAGGCCCGACTCGCTCTGGCTTCCCTTCGTACGCCGATCGATATCCGCTCACGCCCTCGAATACCCACATCAACGTCGCCAGTACGCTGATGGTCAACATGATGGTCACGGCGACAAGGACGCGCAATATTGAGAGGCCATGCACGAAATCAATCGTAGTCACGGCACTAGGTTGCTCCAGGAATGCATGTAGCCGTACCGGTGGGCGCATCGCGGTGCGCCTCTCATTCGCGGGTGCTACCCGATCGCCATCCTCATCGTTCACAACTCTATTCTTGCTCTTGCCTTCGCCGTGCCCAGATTGGTTTACATGAAGAAATTCGGCCATGTGACTGCTTTGACTGACTCGGAGCGCCCAGTGTACACAGCGACTCCAGCGCCCGCATGGTTATTGCATGACCCTGAATAATCGAGTCCGCCACGACGCTCTCGCTCGTGTTCCTCCGGTGTCTGCGGTGTATCGGGCTCGCTTCCGCAACTGGTTTCACGTCACCCGTCGAATACCTCGACAACAGCCGGGGAAAGGGCGCATATTGGGATTCTTGGGTCCGCTACTTTGCGATGTGGAACTCTCCCTCGGCGTTCCCGCAGAAATGGAATGATGGTCCACCAGTCGCGCCGACTTGGGCATGCGCCTCAAACTCATCTTCTTCGCGTGCTGCGGCCAACTCTTCCTTCCCCTCTCCGCTTCCCCCTCTCCTTCGTCCGCGGTGCCCATTTCGGAGTCGTGCGTGGATGTCTGGTGAAACGGTGGTAATGCATCAAGGGGTTCTTGCATCCTTTGCGCTCTGTCCGAGCTGATCGTTGTTGGATCGTGTATATCCAGGCCAAGGCCGAGCCCCTCCACTTCACTAAAATCGCGAGTCCCATTGCCGTCCTCCCATCCTTCGTCGTCGTCGTCGTCGTCCGTCGAATCAGACTCAAAGAAGTCTGCGCCAGGCGACATGCCTTGCTGCATGGAGAAGGCCATTTCCGGCCGCAAAGAACGGGTGCGGATCACGGGGGACTCTACCACCCTAGGGGTCGAAGCTGGGCTGGACGAAAGTCTAGCCGAGGGATGGGATGGTATAAGTGTCTGAGTCGGAGGCGAAGACGGAAGGGGCGTTTCAGCGAGAGGCGGCCGGGGAAGTGGCAAGGAGCGTGATGTGGGAGGGGAGGAGTCCTGACTTTGTTGAGATGAGGAGGTCATTATGGTTTCCACTTGCTCCGAATATTCGGATTTTGTCTGGTCGGGCTTGTTCCAGGCGCATATGGATTTAGAACGTGGGAAATTGAGCACACATGTCAAAACATGGAAAGCGTGCAAAAGCGTGATTGGCGAACTTCGTGGAATGTGCGGCTAGTACAGATTCCAATGCCCCTTTAGGCGCAAGAATGTTAAGCGTGGAGTTCTGGAATGTCTACGGAGTAGATGGTTTTGTAAAAGTCGGACAGCGGCTCTCATAACCATGCTCTCCGCCTTGAGAACACATGCACTTCTAACTCCACCTCTAACCCACCCCCGGTGCCAGCTTCCTCTTCCACCATTCCTCCATCTGCTGTTCTACCAACTCAGAGCACACTCGCAAAGCACAATGATATCAATTGTATCAACACGAGATACAGAAGACGGGCTGCTCAGCCAAGAGGCCCAGTGCGTCTGTGCAAAAAGCAAATTTCGTCTCGGAGTTTCTTGTCGCTCCTCACGTGACCCCGCGACCACCCATAACCCCTCACCTCCACCAGCTCGCTCACCGTCTCGTCACCAGCCGCGTCCGTAACTCGCATTCTCTCCCTGCAATGGGCCTCTGCTCGCCTCGATGCCGCTCTGGCGCTTCAGCCTCTCGCCAATGGCGCGCGGGCCACGACCTCTGCGTCCACTCAGGCGCAAGCAAAAACGCCTTCCGAGCTTGGCGAAATCTTAGATGCGCATCGACCTCGGCCTGATTCGATGGCGAAATGAAGATACGATGGGGGCGGAGCAGTCACAGGACGAAGTCGGCAAAAATAGCCAACGCCCTCCACCATCATATAATTAATGTGACGAGGCTGTCTCTCCATCGTCACCCTGCCCTACGACATCCACTTGACCAACACGAGCCCCGACGACAACCCTCACCAGATCATCGCGACGGAATGGCTCCAAGACGAGGAGGAGGGGGGGGAGGAGGGGGCGGGGGCTCCGTTTCCGCCAGCTGCCCAGACCCCTTCACTGGCTACACGACCACGCCAGAGGAATTTGCGAGCATTTGCGTGTTCCTGGTCGTTGCGCTGCTCACTCTGATCGCCATGTTCAGAGTCAGAAAGAGGCACCCTGGCGCGAAGAGGATCCTCGGTGGCATATATATCGTCGGGCTTTTGTTCTTCTTCATGTGAGCCCCGTCACTTCTTCAAGCATCCCCCAGTTACTAAACAAAGCAGCGGTTATGCTCTCCAGCTCGTCGGCACCTTGCTCTTGGAGTGCGGGACGACTCCGTATCTTACCTACTACAACTGGACAATTGCTTGGAATATATTATTCCGCATCTCCACCTTTTTATTACTCGTCTGTACCGTCTGGCTTGTCAACTGCTCTCTCCGCGAAAAGCTAGGTCACAGTTCTACCTACTTTAACGTCATCTATGGCGTTGTCTTGGGAGTCATTGGCATCCTAGCCGCCGCTCTCGTTGGTCTCACTTGCTACAACATTTGGTCGCTGACGCAAGACTACTACTGGTACGACGACGCCCCTGCCAACCTTGGACAAGCGCAGAACAAACTTGGTCTGGCCCATTGGATTCTCTATTGGCTAGCCGCCCTCGTAGCTGGTGCTTTGAGCATCGTGAACATCGTCTCCATGCGCTCCAAGCGTATCAACACCCAGGTAAACAGCACATGGACCGTCCAAGCCTGGCAGCTTTACACTGACATGTGCATTGTAGGGACTCCTTGGCTGGATAATTGCCCTTACCATTTCCATGTTCATCTGGGTTCTCTTCAACATTGTCGAATTCGGCATTGTAGTTAGCCCTAACCTGAACGTGTATCCCCCGCTCGAGTTCTACACTGCTGCCTCCTGGATCATCAATTTCTTCCAGGCACTTTCTTGGATATTCCTCATCGTCATTGCTAAATCGAGAGCACTCGCGCCGAGCACTACAGCCGATACAAACGCTCCCATGTATCCCAACAACACGTATTTAGGTCCGCAAGGTCCCGTCTATACGCAGGTAGCACAGCAGCCGCAACATGCATACAACTATGCAAATGGAGGCCAGCAACATTACTACACTCAGCAGCCCGTCTACAACGGCCCAGGTTCAATCCACGGATTGCAGCCATATCCAGCCGAAGTCAAGTGAGCTGACTGATTCGCGTTCTACAAGGGCAATTAAGTTATGCGACTCGCTATCAAAGAGGTAGTGCTCCACGTACTGGCGTGATGAACATGTTTTCGTTTCACAAGAGATTCTGGGCCGATTTCCAGCATACGATGTTCATGCGGAGACTCCCTGATAGTAGCATAGCTTAGCTTTGATTCGGTGTTGATACCCGCACATACAACTCGCAACTTTTATACTAGCCGCGAGACTCTCTCTATTCCTGATTGTACATGTCGCTTGCACCCCTGGCACTGCTTCACGTAACTGTGGCATCGCAAGCAAAGCTCCGGAAAACAATGCGGGGACCTGTGTGCAGAGCTGATCAGTGCGGAAGTCCAATCCCTTTCATTCTCGCATTCGCTTCGATCGGCGCATAATGACCAGTATAAAGAACACGGCTATCAGCGTTGGTGATCACTCCGTTTTTCCGCTGCGCTAATATTGGTATGTGTGGACGCATGGATGCGAAGCGTTCTGGTAAGGCCTCCAATACGGTCTGTGCGTCTCTAGAAGAGAGAGGACGAATACGCGTATTAGTAAAGCAACTGCGGTACCCTTTGTATGGGTCGAAAAGATAGTCGAGGTATGACAATTCTATATTCGGCCTTTGAGTCGCGAATACGCGTGTTTGTTTTCAAGACGGGTACCGAGACGCAGCTGCGCTAGTGTGATCATGGCAGTGGACGTTTAAAGAGCCGGACAGGTCGTTAAACAGGCCTTTTCATCCTAGGATTCGCAAAGATCCTTCATTCACATACTTTCCTTTGGCCAGGCTCCATTCATCACG
Source organism: Polyplosphaeria fusca (assembly GCA_010093805.1). NCBI lineage: Eukaryota > Fungi > Ascomycota > Dothideomycetes > Pleosporales > Tetraplosphaeriaceae > Polyplosphaeria > Polyplosphaeria fusca. The sequence goes on from ML996210.1 coordinate 15,126, forward strand.
GTGAGCTCAATGGCGATTATTTCGGGTCCTTGGAACCTCTTGCCCTCTCTTGCCCTATGCTATCTATATGCTCAAGTCTTTGCTCACGGAGTACCGAATGATCCTACTGGTTTCCCCCCCGTAAGTTTCGCTAGGATTTCCTCTCCTATTTGCAATCTTGACACGAGCGCTCCCTTGCGCACAATTAAGAGAAAAGCCTAACCCTGCGGCCAGTGTGACGCGCTTATCAAGGCAGGCCTCGCCGATCGCCTTCTACTCCCGACCTCTCCGGCCTATGAGCCACGTGTTGAGAGCTGGTGGTCTGCAAATGCCCGTCTTCGCCCGTGGTGCTTAGTCCAGCCACAAACCACCCAGGAAGTGTCAACCATCGTTACTGCACTCTCTCGAGCTGGAGGAGGAGCCGGAGACTGGCATATTGCAGTGCGAAGTGGTGGGCACGGCCCTGCTGGATCGAATAATATTGCCAATGGAGTGACTATCGATCTCGGGATGATGAATCGCTCCTCACTGGATCAGACGCAGAACTTGGCAAGCCTGGAGCCTGGAGCGGCCTGGAAAGATGTTTACTTTGATCTTCTTCACAAGGGCAACGTCACAGTGACGGGTGGTCGCGATGGCGGAGTCGGTGTTGGAGGATTTCTGCTCGGCGGAGGGAACTCGTTCTACACTGGTCGTTCTGGGTTTGGCTGCGATACTGTCATCAATTATGAAGTTGTCCTTGCGAACGGAAGTATAACAACCGCCAATTTGACTCAGAACCCGGATTTATACAAGGCTTTGAAAGGTGGCGGTCTCAATTTTGGAATCGTCACCCGTTTCGATGTTCAAACTCTACCCGCGGTTGATCTCGCATACGGACAAAGCATTCTATCTACAAACTACTCGGGGCTGGTGCTCGATGCTGTAAACGACTTTACAGATCAACCAGAGACAGTCGCTGCAGATGATGCGTTGGTTACGGCGTTCACACATACACCCGGAGTCGGTCAAACAATATTGGTAATACGAGCCAACACTAGGGGAAACTTGAATAGCTCAAGTTTTGGTCGAATCACTTCCATTCCAGCAATGAAGACAAGTTGGGCTGTAATGTCGATGGCAGATGCGGCGAACAAGTCACAGATTGACGCAGGATCTCTGTATGTCGCAGTCTATTCCTTTTCTTCCTCTCTCCCTAAGCTGACCATGTCAACTTTTTCCCTGTAGAAACACCCAAGTAACGGGAACATTTCTCAACGTCCCATCAACTCTGCTCAATGTCGTCGCCCTCCACACAGACCTCATCTCTACGCTCTCTTCTCGTATTGGCGCCGAAAATTTCACATCGGCACTCTTCATTCAACCCATTCCGACATACTTCCGCTCGGCAGGGCATCGAAATGGCGGTAACATTCTTGGGCTTGATCGCATTGCCGGTAATGCCATTCTTTGGACCTGTGGCGTCGGCATTCTGAATGGGGATGAGGCTGCACTGGCGGTCGCGAAGATGGAGTTGAACGCCTTGTCCGCCGCTTTGAAAGCTCGCTCGATACAGAAAGGAGCAGATGTAGATTTTGTGTATCTCAACTACGCCGAAGGAATGCAGGATCCATTGGGCAGTTATGGAGAGGAGAATGTGGCGTTTCTAAAAGGAGTTGCGAGCAAGTACGATCCTAATTCATGGTGGCAGACAAGAGTGCCTGGGGGTTTCAAAGTCTCAAGGGTCGGCGTCTGACATGGCCGAGACTGTTTAGGTCCATTTCTGTGTCTGGGCAGACCGAGAACATAAATACTCCAGGTGTGAAAGCAGTCCTTTTTATTCTATCTAGGCAATTAATGCTAGCTAATAATCTAACAATTCGGCTAAAGCATTCTTACGATCTACTCTTTCCACTATTCGCGTTTTAGACCAATCTTCCCCGCTTGTCTTAGTCCAAGTACAGCAACGAACGCACATATTAACATATATACGAAAATAGTCCAAAAGCCAGCTCGATATCCAGCTAGCAATCTTGCTTCGTCTTGTTCGTCTGAGATGTGGTTTTCTCCAGTGTCATATTTAGCCATGATTCCAAGCGCAACAACCTGGCATATGCCCACTCCAAGCGTGTTCCCAAACTGAGAAACAGTGCTGAAGACGGCACCGGCAAGTGCCTGCGTTTCTTCTGGAAACGTGTCGCTGATGATGATGAGACCTACTGTAAACAAAACATCCACGCTCATTGGTGAGAAGACTTGAGCCCACAGTTCGAGGTACCAATAACTCCATGAGGGATTGTTCATGGCCATCATCAATGGAGCGAGGGCGCACAGAATAGAGGAGACAGTAACGAGCCATCGAGCAGCTACCCGGTGCACGAAAATGCCAACTGTAATGTTTATAAAGGCACCGACTAAAAGGCTTGGAAGCAGGTATAGCGATGCTGTCAATGTGGTGACCCCCTGCACCTCTTGGAAGCTATGGTGGGCATGGTTAGACTTTTGTTTCCAATGAACATGGCGGGCTGGGAGCTTACTAGAGGCTTGAAAAAAGCTCGATTGCATTCACCGCCCCATACGACAGTGCTATCATAAGACAAGTGCTTGCAAATGGTACGTTTGTCCAAAGTACATTAGGAATCAGCGCTTTCCTTCCCTTGCGTTCCCGGTAGTGCATCCAAAACGGAAAAGTAAGCAGGAGGATCGCGCTGATCGAAAGGAGTGAGGATGTAGTTGCTGAGCGAATGCTAGAGAGGTCTACACTTATGAGTCTTTTTTGCGTTAGCTTTGTACCAATTGGTTGCGGACCGTACTCACGCAAGAACGTAAACAAGAATCGCAAAGCCAGCACTCGCAATCATTGCGCCGAGCCAATCAATCTGCAAGTACTGTTGTCTCTTACTCGGTCCCTCACTAGTGGGGGGTGGTTGAACAACATCGTCGGGTAGGAAACAGACCGAGCACACGCCGGTGACAAGGATGGCCCCGCCGCAGAGATAGAAGCCAGACCTCCATCCAGCTCGATCAATCATAACACCACTGATGACGAGACCAAAGGAGAAGCCAAGTGGTTGGCTAAGGCCTAGACATCCAAAGCCAATGTTTCTTGCTCGGCCTGGTGGGATTGCACCCGTGAGGAGCGCGACAGAAGACGGCAAATGCAAAGCCATGGCAATACCCTGGAGCGCACGGAAAACGACCAGCTGCACACCTGTAGCAGATACGCCACACATGAGCGTGAAGATGGCAAGCAGAAACATGCCGATTAGTTCAACCCGACGCGGTCCGGCAACATCGGCAACAGAGCCTGCGATTAGCAGCAGGGCACCTGAAGTAAGACCAAAAACGGAGGCAGGCCATAGGTAGAGCGTACGGGGCAGGGAAAGCGAAGTAGCGATGACGGGAAGTCCAAGAGTGATGATGCTGGTCGTGAAGCTCGAGAAGAAATTGATGAGTGCTGGGAGGAGGACCGTGAGGGTTGTGCGGAGCTTGGAGAGCTGGGGGGTGGATGGCGACGCTGAAGCCAAGTGAGGCTCCGGAGCAGAGGCGGCAGACTCCGGCGTGGCTGTTCGAGCCGAATGTAGAATGAGATGAGAGCCAGTAAAGGCCTCTAGTTCGTGAACTTGTGCTGTGGCTGTGGCTGTCGACATACTTGTTTATGTTTGTACTCCAATATATGTATTCAAAGCAGGTATCGCGGGTTGTATTGCAATTGAAGGCGATGTAAAGTTTAAATGCGACAGGGCACGATAATAGAGCAACACTCGTTCAACAATGGGTTGCGGCCGTTCTATGCAATATTTTCTGTACTTTTGGCGAGGGCCACTTGGTATGACACGGCAGCAAAATGAAAATTTTCCTGCGCTAATGCGCGCCCTTCCAAAGATTCGTCAAAAGGCAAGAAACGCAGAATTGATAATATCGGGACACGCCAACTTTTATAATTTCTTTAGGATCCAGCCGTAAACCTCTCCGCTCAATGCCGCCCAAGCTTTTTGATCCATCGAGCATCATGGGCTGGTAGTTCGACGGCAGCACGCTTCTTCGCCTTCAGTCCTCCTGGCGGGGCTGCTGTGAGATTACCGCACTCGGGTGTCTTCAATTGCTGTCCAAAGACATCCGCAGCCCAGATAAGAACACCATTCGTCCAACCAAATCCCTCCACTACCTCATACTCGCCTCCTCCACCCGCGGCAATGGTCGAGTTGTCGGCATACTTCTCGAACATGATGCCATTCTCGGAGTCGGGGAGACCGTCCAGCTTGGGAAGATCTGCCGTTGATCCACCGGTGACACGCCATGTGCAGAAGGTAGAATCGAGATAGCGCTGGGCAAGTCTGAGAGCGATCTCCTGTGTCCATACGTAATCCGAGCTCTGATTTCCACCAGCAGTAGAGGCGATTGGTGTGTTCAGGAGGCCTTTCATGATGATGTATTGGAGGGGAGGCCATACATTGGGTTCATCCCACTGTTGTCCGGTGATCAGATTTGACGCAGCAATGGCTCCGGCACGGTCGTCCAGCAAGGCCTCGATCCGCGAGAATACCCGACGTATAGCAGACGGATCGTTCTTGATGCGCTCGGGGGCGGCACCAGTCCAAAAGGGATAGAATTGCGCTGGGTTGAAAGCAACCTGAGAACCTGCAGGGGCTTCCAAGTCCAGGGATATCGAAGAATTGTCAGCGAGTGTATAGGTGTTCTTCGCCCCAGACGTCAGGTTGTAGTCAAAGTAGCTATAGTGCTCTTCATCCCAGAGGAAAGCTGTCATGGCCTCGCTTCGAGCTGCGGCGCGTGCCGCGTAATGGGATGCTCGGCTAAAATTACCTTGCCGCTGGTGGAACTCCGCAAGAGTGATCTCGTTTGCGTAGAGAATAGAATTCAAATCCACAGGGATGATGTTGACCGTGTTCAGGGATCGCAGTGGAAAATACGTATCCGTGACGGCGTCTGCTGGATTCTTGAGCCACCGGGATGTGTAGTCATAACCGCTCTCAGCCCCAGACGCGAGGTTAGCGTACAGCCGTGCTATCTGAGTTTCGTCAAGTGGCTCAGTGGCATTGAACATTTCCCCGTCTTCGTTGTAATAAGTTGCATTTGTAGCTGTCACGTAGTCCTCGTAGTATGATTCAGGACGTGGCTGTGTGTTTAACACGGCGTAGTGGTTCAAAGAGTGCATCTTCCCGTTTCTCTGCAACTCGACGGTGCGGTTATTCGTCCAGAACTGGTACTCTTTCTCAAGAAGCGGGAGTGCACGCCCGAGGATGGTCGCATTTTGAGTGTATTCGACGTAAACCCGTACCATTTGCGTTAATAGTGGCGGCTGCGAGCGATTGAGGTAATAGCGCCGAGCTCCATTGGGAACAAATCCAAACTCTTCTACAAAGTCCAGGAAGTTCTCGATGATGTTGAGAGCAATCTGGGTGAAAGATCCCCTGGTACGTAGCAGGCCTTCAATGATCCAGAACGAGTCCCAGTAGTAGGGCTCCCTGAAGCGGCCTCCGGCCACAACAAATGTGCGATTGACCGGGAGGAAAGACGTTACGCAGCCAGAGCAATTGCCGGCACCGACATAACGGCGGGTGAGGTCGGGCCATATGTCGATAACCTGGGATACGAAATCGGCCACTGTAGCGCTGTCGATGTTGTTCAGGAGGGTTTCCGCTTCCGTCTCAAGTTGATCTGTTGGAAGCGCCTCGAGCTCCGATCCGGCCTCGCCAAAATACTCGAGGAGAAAGTCGGTCAAGGCAGTGTTGTTTGTGATTGGCCTCGACAAGTTGTTGAATGCCCTGAGCACCTCGTCCTGGGGGCGTGTCGTGGGAAGATCAACAAAGGTCTTGGAGTCCTCGAATGGCCGGGCCAGCTCGATCTCCTTGAGCAGGTCGCCGTAGCAGTAGATGGGCGAATCGCAGGGCGCAGTCACGGAGCCATTTTGATACAGGGCGGCTGCCAATGGTAGCGTTGCAAGCAGGAGGGTGCGGAGTGGTGAAGCCATGGTCTATCCGAGCCGTCTCCCGACCGGGATCGGCCATGGTGGTGGTGTGTGGGATAATTATATGCATCGCGCGTTCCTTGATCGCCGGCCAGGAAGACGAGGCGATGCGTCGGTGGCTGGCAGTGAAGGGGGTCGCGTCGCCTTGGCATTTGCCGATTGAAGGCGGGCAGGTCCGGAGGGGAGCTCCTTCCCCGCAACCGTTACCTTCTGACGTCAGCGGTGGTGCCTTGGCGCTGGTCCGCGCCTTCCATCCATGCAAAGTGTACAAAGGGCAGGTTTTGGATGCTGATGACGGCCCAGAAGACGGCTTTCTCGCTCGGCTCGTGCATCTTCGGCCGTTGGATGTGGTATTGACGTTGTCCTGCTTACAGCCGTTGCACTTCACACCTTCTCGTCTGTATTCGATTGCCCATCACTGCCGTCCTACGCAAGCTTCAGGGTCAGCTTCTCCAGCCTCTCCTGTAGCGCCCGCTCTGCCTCGGCGTACTTGTGCTCGAACTCGTCGTCGTTGTCATCGTCATCGTCGTCAGCCTCCGGGCTCTGTGCCGTCGGTGTCTTGTCTCCGCCGTCACGCCCCAGCTCACATTCGGCCATGCACCTCTCCAGTCGTTCCAAGCTCGCCTGAGGCCAGGCTTTGGACACGTCGAGGGGGCCGTCCATAGTCTTTGCGTGTTTGGGCAATTTCACCCAAGTGACCTTGCTCGCTATGAAGCAGTGAATGTCCGGCTCCATAAGCGACGGAAGATCCAGCGTACCCGTCTTCAAGAGGATGATGGCCGGCGACAAATGACTGGTGCACCAGAGCTTCGTACCGCACTTGGGGCATGCCGTCGAACCAGACGTGGTAGTCTCTGGCGGTGTTGTTCCCACAGAGGTGACGCGATTGGCCTCGATGGTTGCGAAGGTTGCAAAAGCTGAGCCCGTCGTCTTCTGGCAGTCGGCGCAGTGGCCTGTGGGAAGTCAGCAGGGCTCCCAGGGCGAGGAACAGGATTCTGCGAACACGCGTAGCAGTAGAGCGGGGCCTCCATGCGATAGCGGACCGAGGCGCAGAAGCAGCCGCCCGTGATGGCTGGGAATGGGCGCGTCGGCATCGTGGACGGCGAGGAAGCGAGGAAGCGAGGAAGCGAAGCGGGTGCTGGCCGACGTGGCCGCCGGGCGGGCGCGGTTTGGAGAAGAGACGGGGGCGCACGGATGCATAGTCACGTGACGGACCTGCACGGGGCCATGTTCAGCTGCCACGTCCACGTCCTCGCATCATGTATACTTGATAGGTGTATTGAAAATACGGCGTCTAATGCTCCCTGCCCGTTCGCATAAAGACATTCGGCGGCTTGGGGCGGTCTCGGAACTCTTCATCGACGACGAATTCGACCTCTCCCTCTGGCCGGAAACCTAAACGCGCATACACGCTCCGTCCCATGACCGACGCTTCTGTGGTACACTCCAAATGTCCCCTCCTTTTCGCCTCCTCCAGTCCCCAGAGGACTAGCTTCCCGGCGATGCCGCGCCGTTGAAAGTTGGGGTGTACGGCAGCCATATCCAACACGAAAATTGCTGGGGGATGCTGCGATGCCTTTTCCTTTGCGTAGTCGATGCGTCGCTTCCACAGCGATGCAAACATCTGCCGAGCGAAACGCTCGTCGACGGCGTCTATCCCCAGATGGCTGCCCAGGTCACTCGTCGGCGCGTCACCCCATCCCGACACCATGGACAATTGCTGCCATATCGCGAGGCCCACTATCGTCTCCTTGTTGCTATTTTGGGCATCTTGTAACGATGCCTTTAAGAATATCGTGTTCGGCGACCCGCTCTTGTTCATGCTTACGGATCGCCAGCGCTGAGCCAGCTTACCAGCCCCCTCTGCCTGTCCCGCTGGCGTGTCCCAATTGGGGTTGAGCGGCAACCACACGCCGTCGGACGTCTGGCGGCCAAAAGCCTCACTCACGCAGTGGTAAGCCTGGGCGAAGTCGTCGACACTTTCGATAGGCGCGACGCGGACCTCGTTGGACATGGCGGCTGGCAGATGGTGTATGGATAGTAGAAGATGGTTGAAGTGGAGTGGTTGTGGAGGAGGGAATGGAACAGAAGATTCGAGTGGAGGGCGGCCGGGCCGGCTTCGCCGCTGAAGACCGGGGCACCTGACCGACCCATTCACGTGCCATTTCACAACTACTCGGTACACACAGTACATCATGTCTACAAGATTCTCGACAGTGCCGGAGATGATAGACTAGGTCGGGCAATGCCTGCGTAGACATGGACCTATCGTCTCTCCTAGGTGCTGTTCTGCTTACTATCTGGACACGCAGCGCGGAGTTGCTAATGACTTCGGCATTGAGTGCATATCCCAGGTTGTCGTCGTGCCGTCTTGTCTTGATTGTTCCTCTGCCGCACCGTCTAATCAGGTTTAGCCTGAAGTCCGAATTCCGCACGTCTTAGCAGAGATAAGACATGCAACGCCCTCACACCAGCCAAACGGGAAGCTTTCTGCACAGCTACACATTATGTTCGTCGTCTCATCCATCTACGGCGCCCGCTTGGCCGAAAGAAGAGACCTTCGCCTCCCGCACATGCACGCCGAGTCAGCTGGATGAGTGGTGTGCGCATATCCGACGGACCGCAATCGAGCGTGGCAAAGAGGTGTACTCGGTACAGATTTGGTGTCTCTTGGAGCTGAGACTGGGCGCCACGACCTTCGTCGAAGACAATGCATTGATCCATCGAATCGCGTCGGCGCGTGGGCATGCTGTGGTGCAGGCAAATCAAAACCCAACACGCCAACCGCTTACCTCCAAGACAAGCCAACATGTTCCAGAATGGTTGCGCTGCTCTGCACGGTATGGAGCTGACGCAAGCAACTAGATTCGAGCTCGCTGCTTCCATCCACGAGCGGCACCCGCTTTGGAGCATTTGGCCGCACACGATGTTGCAGTACTTTGCGACGGTCGCGCCCACACCTACACACCTACCGCTGCACGACCCACCTGCGTGCATGCTTGGGCCGCCAATTCCCGGGTCAGCAAACTCGCGAAGCACTCAAGGTCGGTTGCTGGAATCGCTGGCGCCCAAGCAACACGTGCCGGAGATTCAGGACCGCACGCCGCCATGGCCTCGAGTTTTTCCGTCCAATGGCTCCATACGTACGACAGCCGGGCAAGAGACGATTCCAATTTCTGCCACTACCAAGACCGAGGGCCCGTCAACCGCTGCCTTGGTGCCGGCCATGCGGGGAACGTCGCCGTCGTGTCCTGCTATATTGGGGACGTGCAAAGGGAAACCTGCCAGGCTCAAGCCATCCCACCAAGCTGCGTTATGCCTCAGCAGGTCCGAGCTAAGCTGTATTGGGCTTAAAGTTCCCTATATCGGTCTAGCATGACCCACGTGATATCAAAAGCTCGGGTGAGCCACCCTACACCAATACAGGGAGGCTCTAAGCCATATCCAAAGCTTTGCCGGTTGCCATTTGTAACCTGTGTATTCAAATACCGTCGACCGTCTCAGGTCTCTGGCCGAACGAGTCCAGGCGAGTGGAAACTCTCAACAGCACACAATGGCCATCCTCAGCAAGAACAGCGGAACTTCGGACCCAGTCCTCACGCGCATGGTCGCTGAGGACAAGGTTCCATGGTATCGGAAGGTACGTCGTCCTCGGGGAACTGGTATCTCTGGTCCATATGCTCAACATGCTGACCTGGTGAAGCCGAATCTCCGCGTCATGTACATATATTTGTTCCTCTGCTGCATGGGAGTGGAAATGACGTCTGGTTTTGACTCACAGCTCATCAACACATTGCAGTTCTCAGAACCCTTCAACAAGTGTACGTCGTCCGATCTCTGCTGGGGAAACACGGGAAACTAGTTCTTCTCGTCTATATGCTCAGCATGCTGACCTTGTGAAGATTTTGGCAATGGATACAAGGACAGGAAGGATAAATGGAGTATCGAGCCCTCACTTCTTGGCTTCGTCTCGTCTTGCTATCAGCTCGGGTCCATCCTCGGCGTGCCCATCGCGCCCTGGTTCAACCAGAAGTATGGCAGGCGATGGTCTATCATGACCGGCAGCATAATCATGGTCATCGGGGCCATTCTCCAAGGCTTCGCCCAACACGGTGCCCAGGACCCGTTCTCTGAGAAGGGTGCTTGCTAATTCATCTTAGTGGGCATGTACATCATTGCTCGTATGCTACTGGGCGTCGGCATTGTTTTTGCCATCATTTCGGGTTCCTCCCTCATTGGAGAATTGGGCTACCCAAAGGAGCGGCCCATCCTAACGTCCATGTTCAACTCATCCTACTTTATTGGTGCCATCATTGCCGCAGGCATCTCCATCAAAACGGTCGATATCGCTGGAAACTGGAGTTGGCGCCTCCCGTCGCTGCTCCAGATTTGCCCGTCCATGCTGCAGATCTGCTTCGTGTTGTAAGTTGGCTGTATGCTCCACCGTCTAGTCTTGCAACTCATGTTCATGCAGCATGATCCCCGAAAGCCCTCGTTGGCTCGTCAGCCAGGACCGAGAAGACGAAGCGTTCGCCATCTTGACCAAGTACCACGCGGAAGGCGATGCCTCTTCGGAGATTGTCCAAGCCGAGATGGCCCAGATCCGCACTACCATTAAGCTCGAGATGGAGCACTCAAAGCAGTCGTGGCTGGACATGTTCCGCACGGCGGGCATGAGACGTCGCGTGCTCATTGCCTGCTTCCTTGGTCTCTTCACACAAATGAGTGGGAACACGCTGCTGTCATACTACTCCAGCTTACTCTTCGAGATGATGGGATATACTACATCGTACGCGAAGACCCGGATCAACATCGCGAACAACTGCTGGAGCCTTATCAATGCCACATTCTTCGCGCTCGTTGTGACACGCTTCCGACGTCGCTGGATGTTCATGCTATCATCGTCGGCCATGTTACTCGTCTTCATTAGCATGACGATTTCTTTCGAGAAGCTGCGCGAGGCCGACGACGCGGGTGTAAAAAATCGCTCTGCCCAGATCGCCGCACTCATCTTCTACTTCGCGTACTCGCCATGCTACAATCTCGGCAACAATGCTCTAACGTACACTTACTTGGTAGAACTCTTCCCCTATGCGCAGAGGACCATGGGTATCGGTATTGAGCAGATTTTTGGCAAGGCTGGGGGCTTTTTCTCGACCAACGTCAACCCACTCGCTCTAACGGCCATTGACTGGAAGTTCCTAGCAGCCTATTGCGGATGGATCGCATTTGAGTTCGTCTTCGTCTACCTCTTCTATCCTGAGACATACAACCGCACGCTTGAGGAGCTGGCTTTCTGTAGGTTGCTGACCAACCCATGAGTGCGTGTGCTAACCATGTCCACAGTGTTCGAGGACAAGGCCCTTGCCGATGAGGCCGTCGCGGCCGTTGAGAAGCAGGTCAATGAGACACATGACGACGGTGAAAAGGGTGCGGCAATGGTGGTGGAGCGCGTGGCTTAGGAGACTGGCTGATAACGGGGAAAGGTTTGTTGGCAGCACACGCCAAGTTGATCAGCGTCAATCCCATCAACTGCAATCGGCTGACTGAGGTGTCGATTGTGAATGTCGGCATGGCTCATGCCATATAGAATAGGTTCGCGAATTGTGATCCAGTCGTCTTCTTACAAAAGTATACACGTAGTTCCTGCCATGGAGCACCCTGTTCTCTAAGGCTAATGCCGGTGCGGAGTACTCCGCAAAGCTCCTCGCAAGTCCCTCAATTCGCCACATCGGAAAGCATCCCGATACCACGAACGCCTATCCACCGGGAGCTGGGATGTGTTCAATGCCCGTGCAGTTCTGGAACCAAGTTCACCTTGTGGGATGCCTTCCCGTAATTGTCGGCTCTCATGGCTTGTCAAATTTCAGCTGCAGCAGCCTCGGGGATTCCGTTTGCTCCTGATAGTATAGGCCTCGAGAGGGCTGCTGGCCGAGTATATACAGGCCTGCGTTTATTCACGTTTGGTCACGCTTTCGCCCGTTTCTTCGAGCCAACTTTCAGTACTCGCAATGCGAGTAATGATCATTGACGAAGAGGAGTTGCACTGCTCTGCACTTCTCTGCACAAGCGCTATGACATGTAGGCGTCCGTGCAGCGTCAGCCATGAGAATGGGTCCAGCTGATCAAGCTTGCCGATCGAACCTAGCGGAGCATTTCCTTCGAAACGAACATCATGACAGGCGATAGACATTGCCATAATGAGCGAGGCTTGACGCAACCGAGAAGCGTCCCATGCTGTGAAGACGCGCCCCAGAGACCATGAAAGCATTCATTGTGGACAGTGCCTCGTTTGTGCCGACATTGGCAGTCCCAAAGAAGTAAGGGTAAGGACCCCGACTTGAGCATCACCAAAAAGCAAAGCAATAGCGACCTGGTCATTGTGTCCTCAAGTTTGGGTTATCGAACCGTGCTTCAGGGGCATAGATGACGCCTTCAATGTTCTTGCTGTCTTGTGCTCCGCAAGCAATTTCCCTGGTCTTGAAAAGAGTGCCTCGAGGCAGCGTCTCCCCCTCTCCCTTTAGCAGAGACTCCAGTATCGTGCCATTTGCTTTCTTCATTACAAGCATGCAGTCTCGAGGACGTACTTTGTCTCCCCGACGAACACGCTCTGAATCCAACCTGCGGCGCGGACGCTCACAGTCACGAGCGAGGAACAGCAGCCCAGGGCCAAAGACAAGACAAGTACAACGCTCACAGCCACGACCTAGGAGCCCTACTCCAGGCCCATCAACAAGGAAGCGGGGACGCCCACAGTCACGAGCGAAGAGCCTGACCCTAGACACACCAGTCAACAAGCGCCAACGCCAACTCCCACAGTCACGAGCGGGGAGCCCCAACACAGGTCCATCTACAAGAAATCCGGGGCGATCGATCGAAAACACGCAGACTGTCGCCGAGCAATCCGTTCAAGCATCCAATGGACGCCAGGCCGCAAGCTCTTTGTTGGTATAAGCATCCCGTCGTTGATCATAGACCGTTGCTCATCGTGTCAGGTAACTGCTCCGTCTAGACCGTTAAGCTCAAAGCTTGAACATATGGAGGGAAATGCACTCTTGTTATTGAATGCGATACACGAGTGCTTGGTGGCAATTCACAGAGTACGTGGAGCCGGTGGCATATACGTCTTGTTGTCCCCCGTTAGTAATTTTTTTTACAGTGTCCAAGAAACCAAGAGGTGGTTCAGGTGGCCTGCAAGACTTTTGACGAAGATGCTATCTGTGTGATTCGCAAAATGTCAGCTAATCTGCCAACTCATAAGGCATCCCAGGGCACCCGCCAAACCGGAATGTTCAGCAACAGTCGGAATACAGATTCGAGAGATACGCCAAGCGACGATGAAGCCCAGGAAGCTCCATCGAGATCTCGCTCGCTCAACTGGTATCGCTCTCGGCTCCAAGACCGTGACGTCTATCTCATTTGTGCGACTGGCGCTAGAGCTTTGGAGCAGTTGCAAGGTTTCACCGTGGTAAGTGCGATTGTCGTCCGTTCTCGACCAGAAAGATTGCGGCAGATCTAACCATTGTGCCAGCCCAATTTGCTCCAAAAAGCATTCCGAGTCCCTTCTCTAGTATCTTCAGCGTCAAGTAGCAGATTTCAGCTTCGAGCGTACGCAGAGAGAATGCTTGGCCTGGAGGAAGTTGGCCCGTACATTCCCATGACCAATGCTCTAAATCTACTTTTATTCTACATTGTCAGCAGTGACAATGAGTCAGATTGGATCCGAAGTTTCTACCGTCGGGTCAACATGTTGAAACTCTGTCGGTTGGGTACGAGTGAGAAAGCATCGCTGCATGAGTTTTGGAAGGACTTTAGGCCAAAAGGGATTTCGGAGGAGGATTTTATGAACAGATTCCAGGAATGGCGCAAGCACGGCGCTTTCTATGCACTAATGGCAAGAGAGCTCGGCTTGGGATCGTTGATATACCTGCTTCACATCTTCCCGCCTGACAGGCTAGGAGGATGCTCGTTAGGAAACGACTTGAGCGGGGGCACTGAAAAGACGATCACCATGCTGAAGGATAAGATTGGACTCCATCATGCAGTCGATACGGGAGCCAACGCCTTCATGCACGACCTGGTTTGGGGACTGATGAAGACGTTCCCTGGCACGCAGCAACGCCCAACGCCCAAGACACCATTTCCGGGGCTCGAAGGGCCGCTACATCAGGGCGAATACGACTGGGAGACGCTGTTCCCGGAGCCAGGAGGGAATGGTTCGGGTGGCCAACTAAGCTCTCGGCGCCGGAGCAAGACAGGTGGTGGTCGCGCTTATTGAGCAACATTGCTCATGTAGCGAGGCGATTCGATGTCATTAGAATTTGGTCTGGTAATTGTTGTGAGGGTATGCTCATGTCTCCTAAAGTCGAATTTGTCAACATGTGACTAGCGGAATTCTGCGATGCGGATTGTGTTAGATAAGATAAGATAAGATAAGATAAGATAACACCGTTGTTTGTGCTTCTTGGCACGGCTTGAAGCTGCACTGTCTGCACTGTCTGCACTGCACTACATAACGGCCGCCTCCCAACCCCTTCTGCGCCGCCTCTGCCCTGCCCCCTTCTGTCACCCACATGTCTCCCACGCACCCACATAGCCAGGTGCCCACTGTCCGTCCTCACCACCACGAACCGCCTCCGTGAGCTACTCGCAGGCTCAATGGCCGACGACCCGGCCGCCACCGTCACCCGGAAGCAAGAGAAACGCGAGCGCAGGGAGCGGCGACGTCAACGGCGAAGAGAACGGGCAGAGCAGGAGCGAGAAGAATGGGCCCGACAAGAACAGGCGCGAGAAGATCGGGAGCGAGAGGCGCGAGAGCGGGCCCGTGACGAGCAGATTGGCAACCTCCTTGCGTCCGAGGTCGTCGAGGGCGAGATGTTGATGGACATTGCTGAATACATTTCCGAAGGCACCCAACAGCTCATTACCGCTCTTGACGGCCTGAGGGAATCGCTCCTCTGCACCCCGCGTCCCACTAAGATGCGCAGAGAGCAGCAGCTCACTCTGTCACCCTTTATCCAGCGCACCGAAAGAGAACCACGCAGGACTACCGCTATAGTGTCTCCCTTTTTCGCCACAGCGGCCCATAGCAAGAAGCCCAAGGCGGCCAAGACACCAATCATTTCTCCCTACTTCTATCGCGACCCCTTCACCCAGCTTCCCACGCCAAAGGGACTATCCTTCACCCTCCAACCGTCTGGCTTTGGCCTCATACAGGAGCGCATACGAGCCGATCTCTTTGCTCTCGTCGTTCAGACCATATTGTGGAACCAGACCACTGCAAGGGCAGGCCGCCCCGTCCTATTCCGCTTCCTCACCCGCTTCCCAGACGCAATGACTCTGGAGCGCGCCACTCATAACGAGATCTTTGAGATCATTTCCTGCCTCGGCCTCGGGGACATGCGCAGCACACGCCTTTCCCAGCTTGCTGCTGTCTGGGTTTCTGCACCACCATGCCCAGAGCGACGGTACGGCAGGCGCAACTATCCTCATCATGTACCCAATAAGAGTGTCAAGAGCAAGGAATTCTTGCCGCCAGACGATCCGCGCGAAGGCTGGGAAATTGCCCATCTCACTGGAATCGGGCCCTATGCCCTCGACAGCTATAGAATCTTCTATCGCGATACGCTACGGGGGCTGCAGGATGACCACTTCTCCAACACGACTCCTGAATGGCAGCGCGTCATTCCAACCGACAAAGATCTACGAGCTTATCTCGTGTGGAGGTGGAAGCAAGACGGATGGAAATGGGATCCGCTGAGTGGAGAGCGAACAAAAATTGTAGGAGAAGAGTAACTATTGAATATGTCTTGTTGCATACTCTGCCTATGTTAGTAGACAGATGTTCTGCATGTACCTCTATATTTCAATCCTCGTTCCCCATCACACCTGAAATGAAATGATGTGCCAAAAGAACATCGCTCTCTCAGGATTGAAACGGTCCATCGGCCTTGTCTCTTGGCCACGTGTAAGGTCCGTCGGGGTGGTATCGCTGTTCCTTGTGCTCGGCCGGACAGTGGTCTTCCAAGTAGTCCAACATCCCAGCACATATCTCGGTCTTGGTGCCCTGCCCCTCGCCTTGCTCGGCGAGCAGCTCAAAGGCATATTTCCGGACCGCTGGGGAGAAATACTGCTCTCCAAAATCCTCCCATAATATATCAGCCACGGTCGGCCATCTCTCATCGCTGGCGTCGCTGAGCACGTCGAAAAGGTCCCCCCAGCCCATGGCGTCCACGGGGAGTAACGGTGCTGTATCCGTAGCCTCACTAGACGTGGACGATTTTGCCGCTTTCTGCGACTTGAGCCGCCTTCTCGATCCTTTGGTGGCGTTCGCCGCGTCTCTTTCCTGGAGCTGTTTCCATTTGACGGAGCACTGCAGACGACTGCGGATGCCTCCCATCTGCTGGCTGACAGCTTCCCAATGCAACTCGCTAGACCCGGCTAGAATGTGTGAGACTGTCTGCCGTAGCAGGTTTTCCTCGTCATCGGTCCAGTGAGAAGTGTTCCTGCTGTCTCCATTCTGCAGGTAGTTCTTCCACCGCTCTCTAACATCGTCCGCGGACCGATCGCCCATGATTTGAGCGATCTTCTTCCACTGGTTCGGGAATTTGGTGTTCAAGTCCTTGAGTGTGTTATCTTCGTCGGGTTCCCAGCGCCCTCCGCTTTTCTTTAGCATATGGTAGCGTCGCCGCACGTATCGCTGGATATTTGTCGTGGTACGATCTGGGAGGCTATCGTACATGTCCTTCCAGAAGGCGTTGCTCGAGGCGGCCTTGGACGCGATTTCGGGGTGCGGGGTAGTCGAGCTGCTCGGACGCGTGAACTGAATTAGGGAGACCATTTCGTAGACGTCTAGGTCTTGTGCATCCATATAGGTTTGAATACTGGCCCGCACGATTTCCGCCTCGTCGAGGGTAAAAGCGCCCTCGGTGCGGGTATCGGGTGGGTGGGCGAGGCGGTGTTGCCTGGCCAGCATCTTATGGGCTTTGGAGTCATCTTGGTCAACCTTTTGTCGCTTCAGGTCCTCTTGTGCGTGGCTCGGGCCATCGGCGCGGGCCGTGGAGCGTCTCTTCCGCTTGCCTGGCCTTGTAACTGTTGAAGCGTCGGCGTTCGGGGCGGGGTTGCGTCGAGGGTTATCCATGGCATTGTTTCGGGGGCGGGAGCGGCGTTTGGGAGGGGAGGAAGAGCTGGAGGGTTGCGACGATGTGGTGCCCATTGCTGGTGAGTGGGGAGAGGGTGAGGGGGACGTCGAGCAGGCGACTGCCCTTGGCGAGCGACAGAAGCACGGGCCTCACTCATCACTCGCTAGCTTTTTTTTTTTTAACAACTACACAGTGCTTCCGTCTACGAGCCGTTCGCCATGTCGTCCATCAACCCATGCAGTTTCAGCAACCCGTTGTATCCGTCATGCGTCGGATTCTGGACCATCTTCGCTCCCTCATCGCTCACAACCGGAAGCCTCTTCAACCCATTGTCCCTCATCTTCTTCGGCACCACCTTTGGATCAAGCAAGCCCACCTGCACCAACACGGACGCCTGATCCCAGTACATGTGCTCGCTGACCAGCTTTCCGCCCGTGACGCCAACCACACTGACTGCCAGGACCTGGACGAATTTGTTGGTGGGAGGCACGCCAGGCAGGATCCAGTCGATCTCGTCCGTGTGAGTGAACGAGATGATGATTTCGTCCACGACACGGTTCGTGCCTATGGTCCGCGATACCAGGCGCATGGTAAAGTCCTCGACTAGGCTGGGGATGAAGAAGTCGCTGTAGAACTCCTGCAGCTTCTTTCTACCCAGACCGCCCGACATTGTCGGCGCAATCGTGACATGTGGACTGGCGCTCGTCATGGCGCTGACCACTGCCAAGGCTCCTTGGTGTGAAGACATGCTGTACTTGGCGCGCCACATGGCCTGCGCCGCAGATTCAATGTCAATGTCCATCTTGAACCCCCTCCTCATGGCTGCTAGTGTGCGACTCCAGGCGAGATCGGCCTCGACATGCGAGTAGAATTCGGAAGAAGGGTCGGCGAAGCCAAAGCTACAGCGCTCGTATGTGTAGCACTTCCATTGGCACGTCTCGGGGTCCGGGCTCATTTGGCTCAGGCCTGCCGTGTGCACGGCGACATGCAAGAGGCTGGGGTGCTTGTGCTTCGGACTGGGGAGAATGGGCGGGTAGAAGGCGACGATGGCGCAGCATTTAGGAAGGGGTTTCTCGGCCACCTTGAGAACTACGCTCGCTGCGTCCCCGTAAGCGACCAGGCCATATGTCTCGCCGAGCTCGAGGTTTTGATTGAACGTCTTGATGGTTTTGATGTAGGAAGCCTGTTCAGAAGGGAGGTAAGGGATGTAGGTGACGTGAAAGCCTTCTTCCTTCCACAACAGCAGCGTCTTCTCGGGGGGGTGCGGAGCCGTGGACGTGATGCACAGTCGAGGTGGGCGTGAGTTGAATGTCAGGAAGCCGCCGGTTCCAGGCTGCGAGGGAGTTGTTATGGACATGGCGACGTTTCTGCCCGTGTCTCAATCGGCGAGACACTCTTTCTGGTGGTGCACGCGTCCAGCCACGACTCTTAATGCTGGCCTCGGACACGTCCTTCCAAGTTTCGCGGTGGAGGCTGTGCACGGGCCGCGAAGCCCAGGTGGTGGGGGTGCTGGGGTGACGTCAGCGCGAGGGGTGGTCAACTTCACACCTGGGCACCTGCAAGCCCGGGCCTGTCACGTGCCTGCTCCTCCACCTGCACGACGCTGTTGAGTGGACTTCAGGTACCCGCAATGCTGTGGCGTCGTAGAACCACACCCGCTGGGCCGGATCGCCCCCAAGACAGGCCTAGCCCAGCCGCAGTGCCTCGAGCCGAGGTCGCCGCCAGCCGACTCACGGCCGATGTCAGCCAAGCTCCGGGCATCTGGGCCACTGGCACAAGGGCATAACTAAATGATCAACACATGCGACGACGATTCTTCTCGTCTGGCCCTTCGCACTCGACCCCTCCCTAGCAACTCGTCGTCCCTCCCCCAGCCTCGACTTGTCCATGGCGGCCAAGAACCCCCTCAAGGCCGACAAGCTGCCCACAGCCGACGACATCAAAGAAGATGTCGCCGTGGCCACCAAGTCGTCGCTCCAGTCGCTGCGCGCCCTGGCTGCAGGCGGAGTAGGAGGCGTTTGTGCAGTCGTCGTGGGCCATCCTTTCGACCTGGTCAAGGTGCGTCTGCAGACGGCAGACAAGGGCGTGTACAGCGGCGCAATAGATGTTGTGCGCAAGACTGTGGCCAGGGAGGGCCTCGTGAGGGGAATGTACGCCGGTGTGAGCGCGCCCCTGGTGGGCGTCACGCCCATGTGTGAGTCGGTCCCATATCCCAACGCCCATGGCAGGCGCTGACACGAGTCCGCCCTCGCAGTCGCCGTCTCCTTCTGGGGCTACGACGTCGGCAAGCAGCTCGTCTCGTCCTTCTCCACCGTCCACAACAACCACTTCTCAGTCGCACAAATCTCCGCCGCCGGCTTCTTCTCCGCCATACCCATGACGCTCATCACAGCGCCCTTTGAGCGCGTCAAGGTGCTGCTTCAGATCCAGGGCCAGAAGCAACTCGCACCGGGCGAGAAGCCAAAGTACTCGGGCGGTCTCGATGTCGTGCGCCAGCTCTACAAGGAGGGAGGCATACGCTCCGTCTTCCGAGGCTCCGCCATGACGCTCGCACGAGACGGCCCCGGCTCAGCAGCCTACTTTGCGACATATGAGATTGTCAAGCGCCGCCTCACACCCAAGGACCCCGACACGGGCAAGCCGGGCCAGCTCTCGCTCTCGGCCGTCATGGTAGCAGGCGGCGCTGCTGGCATCGCCATGTGGATCCCCGTCTTCCCTCTCGACACCATCAAATCGCGCTTGCAGAGTGCCGAGGGCCGCCCGACCATCAGTGGGACCATCAAGGGCATCCACGCTTCGGGAGGCATGAAAGCTTTCTTCCCAGGCATTGGTCCGGCAATGGCTCGCGCCGTTCCTGCAAATGCGGCAACCTTCCTAGGCGTTGAACTGGCGCAAAAAGCAATGACCAAGCTCTTCGACCGAGACGGCGAATAACACAAGAGACGGCTTGAGTTTGTGTGTTTTCATTTCATGGCCATGTATTGAATATGACGAGTGGCACGGCATTGTCGAGCAAGCATGGGCCCTGTACCTCGCGACGTGGGCATTACCAAGATAGAACGCCAGCCATCTGGACTACGTGTAATACCTGTCAATCGACCATTTCTCGACCCGTCTTGCTGCAAAGTCAATCTCTTCCACTTCCTACACATCACCCTGCAGTATGTCGACCCTCAGCTCCCCTAGTCCCCGCACCTTCTCCCTTGCAGTCGGATCCGCCTCTCTCAGAATCCGGAAGAACGGATCCGTGTCTCCTACCGTCTCGGGGTCTGCTTTCCATAACCGCAGAAGGTTGCCTTGCGAGGCGGGGTCGATAACCTTTTTGAAGACGTCGCGACGCACTTGTGCGTACCGATTCAGTATATCCTCGTTTATTCCTTGTTTGAGCACAGCGACGAGCGCATCCCCAAGCGCACCAGCATCGAGCAAGCCGCCTGTAAGGCCGAGTCTGCAAGTACATGTTAGTGGGCCCTGTTCAGCAACAAGCAAGGGCGAGCAAACCCTCCGAATGGATTGCACAAATGCGCTGCATCGCCCGCTAATAGAATCCTCCCGATGCGGAAGCTGCTCGCACATTTTTGGTGCAAGAGGTAGGGTGAGAACATTTTAAGATGGTACTCTAGTGGCCGTGGTCCTGGAAATAGTGCTTCATATTTGTCGCATAATCTCTTCCTCAGCTCTTCATCTGAAAGGCCCGTCTTCTCGGCATACGATACACGCCACAGGCCCGCACGATTGAGCAATGCAATCACAGCAAAGTGGTCTGGATGCCTGCGTGCCGTAAAGTGAGAAATTCCCGACGCGACATGTGGAAAGGGAAAACGTACACTATCTGGTTTCCAGTCGTGTATCCAAACCGTTCAAAGGGATACACGACATTCGTGGCCACAATCTGCACATCCCACGTGAAGCCTTCCCATTCAACCCCTGCCAGCCTTCTTACGGTACTCCGTCCTCCATCTGCACCCACGACATAAGCCGCTTGCATCTGGATTTTCCCGTCTTTTGTCTCCACTTCAACAATGGCTTCTGTTTCTTCCTGCTGGATTGCTATAACCTTGTGCTCGAACAGCACCCTACTCGTCTCGCATTCCTTGAAGTGCTTCATGATTACTTCAGCAAGCTCATGCTGCCCCAGGATGAGATTCTCATAAGGTTCTTCTGGGGTGGGTTGGCGTTCCATCGCCGCGATGATGTCCCCGTTGAGCTTGCGAAATGCTATCTTGGTGCTGGATAGACCGATCTCGCGACAGTCGGCGAGGACACCAGCGCGATCGAGTTCTTGGACAGCAACAGGGTGGTAAACGGCTGCCCGTGGCGAGTTCTCGATTTGTGGGAGCATTTCGAGAATAGTGGTGGGTATTTTGGCTTTGGCCAAACGAAGGCCTGTTAAAAGTCCAACCGGCCCTGCACCGACCTGTTGGAATCAGATCCCCAGTAGACATGACTTTCCCAGATGGGAATAAATACCACAATCACTGACTTGTCCGGAGCCATGGCCTATTCTCGCGTAGGTAGCCGTATCGACTTAGGATATGAGTTCGTCTCCGGGTTCTCCAGTCGACCACAATTTATTGAGGCGTCTTGGGGGGGGGTTTTCATCGCCAGAAGTGACGCCGTAGAGAACCATTGACTGGGGTAATCCAGGACCAGGGTCCCCGCACCCCGCATCGAAGGGCGTCGTATGGTGGGAATGCCCCACATGCTGTGGGGTGGCTTTCCACTGGTTTGCTTGGGAAAAGTTGGGGTAGAACTCCAAATTCGTCATCTGTTCCATAGTGTGAGCGTAGAGTTTGCAATTGTTCATATAATTCGATAATAACGCTCTCAGATACACAATTTGATACAGTCGAAGAGCGATTTCTGCGTCTTCTATTTGTCGATTGAGATGTGAGCACTGCATATTGCGGTATGTCAACTACAGGATCTTTATCCGACCTGTGGAAAACGAAGTCACCTAACATCTCCAGAAGGATCCTTCTCAGAGTGCGACTTCTCCCTCTTCTTTGCCGCTAAATAATGTCTCTTGAGCTGCCTGAAGTTAGCATAGCCTGAAGATACATGCGGCTATCACTCACCACTCCACAGCTCAGAGTATAGGCCGGCCCGATCAACCAGTTGCTCATGAGTACCGCTCTCGGCAACTTGACCTGCTCGCAGAACAATGATCACATCCGAGTCGTAGATGGTACGTAGGCGGTGAGCGACAAAAATAGAAGTTCGATTCTTGTCTTTCAGAATGCTTTTGATGTGAGACAGGAGCGCTTGCTCAGTGTGGGTATCCAATGCAGAGGTCTGTTGAGTGTAAGAGCACATTGACAGCTTTGGGGGAGACACTTACGGCCTCATCGAAGAAAAGCAACTGTGGATCTTTCAGAATCAAGCGCGAGACAGCAAGCCGCTGCTTCTCCCCACCTGATATCATCATGCCCCGCTCACCTACCATGGTCTGATAGCCGTCTGGGAAGGACATGATTGTGTCATGTATGTGAGCTCGTCTTGCTGCCTCGTGCACTTGTTCTTCTGAGGCGTCCAGGTTGCCGTATTGGATATTGTGCCCTATGGTGTTGTTGAAGAGGGGAGTATCCTGGGGCACTACGCCAATCGCCTTGCGTAGGCTCTCTAGGCTGACATCACGAAGGTCCTGGCCATCAACGAGGATGCGTCCTTCTTGGACGTCGTAGTAGCGGAATAGAAGGCGCAGAATGGTCGACTTGCCACATCCACTCGGACCGACAATTGCGACCTTCTTCCCTGCGGGGATGGTGAGATTCAGATTCCTAAGAATCGGTCGATCAGGCCTGTATCCGAAGGTGACGTTCTCGAATCGAATTTCCCCGGCCGTGAGAAGTAGTGGCTTAGCCTCCGGTTTATCATCAACCTTGACGTTCACTTTCTGAAGATTGAACAAGGTCTCCATGTCCAGAAGTGACTGTCGCAACTCTCGATAGACGGTCCCCAGGAAGTTAAGAGGTATAGAAAGTTGGAAGACTAGCTGGTTGATCATGACAAGATCGCCGACGGTAAGCTGGCCGGTTGCTACACCGTCAGCTCCCAGATACATCATTGCTGTCAAGGCGCTAGAGAAGATGAGATTCTGGCCGGAATTTAGGAGGGCGAGGGATGTCGCCACTTTGATTGAAGCCTTTTCATAGGCTTTGAGGGCTGTATCGTAGCGGGCGACTTCGTACTTTTCGTTGTTGAAGTACTGTAACAATCAATACCAAAACAAACGTGATAGATGGACGGACATACCTTGACGGCCTCGAAGTTGATGAGAGAATCTACGGCAACGGTGGCGGCCTTGTTGTCAGCCGCGTTGGCTTGCTTTCGAAACTTGGTCCGCCACGAGGTCGTTAAGATGGTAAAGGCTGTGTAAGCGGCCATTGTCGAGCCTGTGATGAGGGCGAATTTGGCACCGTACTGATAGGTCTGCGGGGGTTAGACGCGGTCAAGGCGGCATTGGTCCAAAGCCTTACCAGTATACCGCATACCAAGAGTATCTCCAGAGCGGTGGGCAGGACATGGAATACCATGGACGTCAGCAGGAAACTTATGCCCTTGGTTCCTCGATCTATCGCTCTGGTCAATCCGCCAGTTTGTCGAGTCAGGTGAAAGCTGAGATCCAGCTTCAGCAAGTGTTCGTACACGCTGCAGGCTACTTTCCGGATGGCCTTTTGGGCAACACTTGCAAAGACGGCATTTCGAACCTCCTGGAGGACCGTGGCACCGATCCGAGTTGTGCCGTCTGCCCATTAGTTAGCCAACGAGCACCAGTGGCATGAGCAGAGTGCGACGGACATGCCAAGATGATGGTGCCGGCTACTGTCCACGCGGTACCTCCGACAGCCACAAAGTCAATGTTCATGGAGTCGACGATGCTCTTGAAGTAGAAGGGTATCTGCACGTTGAGCAGCTTTGCGCCGACGAGAAGCGAAACAGCGGCTCCGACGCGCACTCTTGTCCCAAGATTGTCCCTTGGCCAGAGATAGCGCGACATTTCCTTTATGATGGCCCAGTCTGCCTTGCGCTGCTCCTTGTTGGTCACTGTCGCCTCGGCTAGGAATGGATCCGAGTGTGCTGGAGTGGCGGGCGTCGCGGCTTCGGACTGTTTGACGGCGACCTTGGAGGCGGCAAGTGGCCGTTGGCTACTGCCATGGTTTCGGCGGAGGGCATTGCTCGTGGCAAATGCTGCCAGGCAACATGGAGTTGAAGGAGAGAGGCGCAAGCTGCGTAGAAGGGGCCGCGGGCCAGTCGCACGCGCAAACGAGGTGATTAACATGGTGGACGGCACATGTTCTGGCGTTGTCCCGCATCTGAAGAAGGATTGGAGCTCGGCTTAAGATGCGAGGCCGAGTGGAGGAAGGGGTTGTGCATATGCGTCGGCGTAGGGCTGCAGCTGTCCCGCGCCAAGCATACGAATCGGAGCGGAGCTTGAAGCCTCCTCCGGCCACGACTCGCCCTGCCCTGCGGCCAACATCAGGTCGCCATGCCCCGTCCGGCTGCTCCGCGCTCGATATGCCTGCCTCGTCTGCCTCGTCGCACAAGTGCATGCAGTCCAGTGGCGCGGCGATGGGTCAACATCACGGCGGCAGCTGCATCCTCTGACCCGACTCCAGACCGACATGTCAACACCAACACCAACACGCCAGCCGCTCCCATTCCCTCTCCAGGTCCGCATCAGCTTTGCACCCGTCAACCGGTCCATGGCACAGCTAATTGATGCCTAGATGCGCGCTTCGAGGTCATTGGCTCGCCCTTCTCTCTCCTCTCCGTGTCCCTCGCAGCTTCGCAGAATCTTTACACCCGCCGCGGAACTCTGGTCGCCCTCAGCGGAGACGCAGAGAATACCATTTCCACTCTTTCCTTCCTCGAGCCTTTCCGGCGAGCGCCCGTCGGCATCCCTTTCCTGTACCAAAAAGTCACTTCGACGAGCCCCATCACTGCGTTGATATCGACAAAATCGCCCATATCGTCAATCGTTACGGTGCATCTAGACGGACGCCAGGACTGGGTAATTGCGCAGCGACAGGCGCTGCTTGCGTGGACAGGCCACACCCTCTCGCTCAGACCACAGTACAACGTAAAGCTTGGGCTCGCACACTGGGGCAACACGTACATTACAGGACGTGGCCTGCTTGGACTCGCCGGCAAGGGCCAGATCTATCAGGTGCAGTTACACGCAGGGGAGAGCTATGTGGCACACCCCAGCAATGTTGTGGCATATACGGCAGCGAGCAACCCACCTCTGCCTTTCCGCTTCAAATCGTCCAAGTTTGTGTTCCAGATTCCACATCTAGGCTTTGGCTCGTTACTTCAGAACGTCAAGTTCTTCAGAGTCATGAGCGAGACGGCGACATGGAGGACATTGGCGAGCGCCTATCACACGGTCAAGACATGGCTGCGGCGGTCAATATTCGGTGACAGGGTACGTATCGCCTGCTCCAGCCTCACACATTGCTGACAGGACCCAGCTCTTCCTCCGGTTCGAGGGCCCGACGACCATGCTCCTTCAGTCGCGTGGATCCCGCATCAGCGATGTCCTGACACTACGGGACGTGGACGAGATCGCCGAAAGTCCGCCGGGCGCAGTCCAAGACGCCGTGTCCAAGAAGATCCGGGAGGAAATCAAGGAGATTGCATCAGGTCCGCTATCATGGCAGACGCCCGAGGCCTCCTCGGACGCTCCTCGACCGTCGACTGTGCGGTATGCAACAATTCGGCACGGCAAAGCGGAGTTTGAGAAGGCTTGAAGCGATTTGTATCATAAATTGTAAAACAGACGTGCAAAGGACGACTTCTTGACGCTAAGCACGACTAATGGCTGGGCGCGACGTCATCGCACACTCACCACCACCGACCGAGCGCAGCCTTCTCACCCCACCACGCCGTCTGGCCGCCCAATATGTCCATTACTTACCCCCAACCTTTGCTCCCCTGCGGCCATCCTCTTCCCATCCTATCACTGCCCCTGTGAAAGCACCGTTCCCAAAGATACGCCGACTTCGTCCCATCCCCAACCCAAAGTGCCAACCATCCCGTCCCGTCCCGTCCGGCAAAGACGCCCCAAACCTCACAAACATGTGCCTCTTCACCACGCGCGACACCATCTCGGTCCGCGAGCGCGGCGTCGTGGACCCTCCGCCCCACCGCTCCCGCTACTCTGCGCACCCGCCGCCCGGCACCGTCCGCATCCCGCGCAACTCGTCCTACTCGTACCGCCGATCGCACGAGTACGTTGACGGAGACAGGGTCATCGAGCATCGCCGCAGCAGGCCCGCCGAGATCGAGTACGTCGAGAGGTCGCCTCGTGCCAGCAGGCGGAGCGTCGATTACAGGGAGGTGGACATGCGGGGGAGTCGAGGGAGCTTTGTCGACGAGAGGAGGAGGAGCGTTAGTCGGGTTCGGTACTGAGAGGACGTGGTGCGTTTTTCCGGTCTGGCATTGGAGCGTGTCGGATATGCGTAGGGGTATTAGAAAAGAATCACCAGCAGCTCATTCGCATTCAACTCTTTGCTAACTACTAGGGGTATATACGTGTGAGGTGGGGTCAGGTGAGGTGAGGATCGTGGTCTACTGCACGGGACAGCCAGTCTCCTCCCCACACTTGAACCGCCACCATCCAGTTAGTGGCGGCACACTGTGCACGGGTATTCTTCCGCCTCTTCCAAGCATCTCAAACATATCATTGAGCCCCTTCTCTCCGCCAAACCATCTCTCAAGATAAAGTTGAACGGCTGCTCCTTCCACTCTGGCTCTATTCTTCAACCACCATATGTCACCGTATTCGAGCCTCTTGAACCACCAACGGAGCAGAAGCAGCGCCCTCGGATCCTTCATCTCCACCATATTTCGATACTCTGGCGTCATGGAGCCCATGAAGTAGAGAAAATTGAGAACGTTGTCGTGATCTGGCTGCATGCTTTGAAGGCGCGAGATGATCAGCGCTGGGAGATGGTACACGTTGTTCTGAACGTTGGAGTCGGGTCCAATGCCGAATACATGTCTCATATTTTCGGGCAGCCATGAAATGTCATTCTCCTCCACCCATTTGGGAACCGAGAGTGTGGCGTGCTCGTGCACCACGACGTGGAAGATTGACTCGGGCCGAGTCGGATCGACCAGATCCCAGACGGCCTTCTTCCCCTCACTAATCTTGAGCCAGTCGAGATCGTGTGGATCCGAGGGCTTCAGGGGCCAGGCCATTTCAGAATCCGAATTCTCGACATAGGCGAAGGCGGTGCAACCGAAGAGTGCCGCAGTAGCCCAGAGTGAGTCCCTTTCGGATGGCACGATTGGACGAGCAAGGGTTCGGCTGAAAAGCGTCGTGGCAATATTCCAGTGCTGCAAGGCAGACTGTGTCATGCTGCCAGTAGCACTATGGGTGGAAAGATGAGCGTCGTGCAATAATGTCAGACACAGCACCATGTGCATGAGAAAGGGATGCTGGAATGACAACCTGGCCATGCAGTTTTGGTAGATGGGCGCAGTACGGCGTGTTCCCATGGTCAAGACGGTGCGATCTTGGAATCTCTTCAGCACCACGAGGTCGCTTTCCGAAAAGGTCCAAAAAGACGCTCCAGGCAGTGTGCCAAACCCGCGGCATGACGACGAGTGTGTCTCCCAGCCATTGTTTATCATAGTAGTCATCGTTTTATTGATTGATACCGGAGACACGAGCCGGGGCTGTAAGTCTTTTGCTGGCTGCTGCACGGCCGGCTCCGGTTCGGACAAGTCCACCTGAAAGGCCCCTTGAGCCGACAGGTCCAGGGAAGCCTGGGCGGCTTCGTAGCTACAGGAAACGCCATACGACATGCACCTTTGGCATTGTGGCCGCGTTTCGTCGCACTGCAAAGTATGGTTAGACAGCTTTGAAAAATGTGAGACGGCGATTTACTTTGATGCGTCGTAATTTACAGTTCCCACAACCTTTTCGGGACTTTGCATGTGCCTTTCGCTTTCGATTGGGCCCTTCTTGATAACGTGATATTACAGAAGGCATGGCCTTTGTTGACCCGTTAATTGGTTGTGAGTTAGATGCCTTTTTCACGCCCTAGCTCCCGTTGCTTTGATTTTGCCTCAATATGCCAATGGGTGAGAGGACACGAGTCTAACTCCCTTTCGTATACGATGGGGATTCCGGGTGATCTCCTGGGTTATGTATCTATGATCCTGCATCGGACTTAAGCCGGCTCACGGAGACAACAATGGAGTTCCATCCCCGTCGCCGAGTCTTGACGCGCACATTCCACGCGAATCGTTTGCGCTAGGCCTGATGTCGTATTGGAGCTCGAGCCAATCCATTTCGAAAGCTTTGAATGGAGGGCTGGAGGCGGTAGGCATCGGCAGATCCCTCGACATCCCGTCTCTGCTGTGATCGGCAGTAATCAAAGCTTGGAGAAGCTTTGGGCCCGGTTGTGGCAGCCTCGTTGACTTTGGCTACGCGCTCTGGGGAACGTTTGGCGGGGCTTCAGCCTCCATCCGCAATATGATGGCAGAAAATTTATGCTCAGCTACCCCTTGAAAACGCATGGGCGCTGAACGAGACCCTACTGTGCAGGAATCTCGGTTATACACTCCCAGAACTCTGCCAACTAACTCTAGATGCTATTGCATTCGGAGGGCTGCGTGCCATCGATTTGAAGGCCGGAGAGCGAATCATCGTCACGCCAGCGACGGGAAATTGCTCTGGAGCCGCTGTTCATTTGGCCGTGGCAATGGGAGCGAGTGTAATAGCCGTTGGAAGGAATGAGAAGGTCCTACAGAAGCTAAAACAGACTTATCCGGAACAAGTTGAGGTTGTTGTTAGGACCGGGGGAGCTTAATGTTGACAAGGCCGCCATGATGAAGTATGGACCGGTAGATGTTGTGCTTGAAATGACCCCGGCAGGAGCAGAAGGATCGACTCATATGCAAGCGGTTCTCGGTGCGTTGAAACGCAACGGGCGGGCAGTTCTTCAAGGAGGAGGAAGTGGAGCGATGAAGCCAATCGAAATACCCGACCTTGACTTCATTCGTAAGAAATTTGAATGTCAAGGGCAAGTCCATGTACGACCGTGATGACTTCAAAGCGTTGATCAAATTGGCTGAGAGCGGAGTGCTGAAGCTGGGCAAGAAGAGAGGGTTCGAGATTGTGGGCTCGTTCAAGCTTGCAGAGGTGGAGGAAGCATGCAGAATGGCGAGCGAGCGGAAAGCACTAGGAGAAATAGTCGTCTTGATGCCTTAGTGTCAGGGCGATGATGACGCACTTTCTATTGCAGTCCGCCCAAGAAGGCTTGCTGGTCAAATCTTAAGCACTATACTCGTCTAGCTCAACATTATGAGGTGCCTTTTAAATCACACCGTCTCAATCTC
Organism: Polyplosphaeria fusca; assembly: GCA_010093805.1. Classification (NCBI taxonomy): domain Eukaryota; kingdom Fungi; phylum Ascomycota; class Dothideomycetes; order Pleosporales; family Tetraplosphaeriaceae; genus Polyplosphaeria; species Polyplosphaeria fusca. Next base: position 44,568 of record ML996210.1, read on the forward strand.
CGTGCGAAGGTGTTGTACAGAGCCTGTGTCACTGCCTACCCGCATTGACTATGTGTTGGAGATGTCTTCATGGAGCTATGAATAGGCCAATTGTCCTGGATATTCCAAAATCATCATGTCATATTAAACGTTAGTGAACTTTCCAGGGAAAAGCTGTGCAATCATGACACATGCCGATTAGATCAAAATTGCTTCACAAATGATGGCCTACCGTGGAATGAGGTTGCTCTTCATTTTTCAGTTTCGTAACCCGAATCAGCCCGCGAGGAGTGGTGTACAATATATTGTTACATGCAGCATGTCATGGGTATCGTAACTGCTATTTTTTTACGCTCGCGTCTCTCGGTGTGATTCCGTGCGGATTGGACTTCTCCGAGGCAGGCGGCTCGGTCAGCCTGCCCTCTGCAGCCTCTGGATCGCTCTTGGCTGTGGAGTCGGGTATGAAAATTGCAGACCGAGGGGTTGTCGTGCCGTCGTCCCAGAACTCTACGTCACCCTCGTTCTCTACGCCCAGATGACCGCGCTTCACCAGCTGGCCTTTTTCGCGCATAATGTCCTCGAGGGTAACAGGTTTATCTGAGAAGATCTGCGCATCAGTTAGCTGGGTTGAGTGCTAGCCTTTAGGCTCGCGCACCTTGAGATGGTCGCTCATCAGGTGGCGGTTCTGGCAACCGGGACATGTTATCAAAACGGTGCCATGATGATAGCCCTGTTTCGATATCCGATGCGACGACCGTGTGCTGCACTTTGTGCAGGTGAAGGTCATCTCGTACGCGGGGACCTGGTCGCGCTCCAGCCGAGAGTCGGGGGCAACGGTTGTACCGGGTGGTGCTGTCGACTTCGAATGCGTTGATTCATGCCTAGCAGTTACGATTGTAGGCCGTAGCCGGGAAAGGACGTGGGCCGTCCGGGGCAGCGACGTTCGCGGCGCGTGAAGCAGCCTCCGGGTCGCTGGAATGAGCTTCGCAGGCGGAGGCCGGGCGATTCGAGGCGCCGCAGAGCGAGCAAAACGGCACAGAAGATTCAACGACGAAGCCATGGTAAGGATAATGGACAAGAGAGTGATTCAGCGGAAACTTTGTGGGCGGCGGGCAAGCTCCAGCTCAGCTCCAGGCTTGGCGTTGCTCGGGCCGTTCGTCATCTGCATGCGGCCGCCTACCACCTTCACCCACCCCGCAGCCCCCAGCACTCTTGAACCTACCCTCGGCCCCGGTTCCCACAGGCCATTAACTTCCACGGCTTCTACATCTCACACGACGCGCCGTTGTTCCAAAATCCCTCTCAGTCGCCCGCTCCAGCTTCCCCGGTTTCTCCGCATCGTTATACCGGCGACCAGCTCGGCTATCACGTCTGCGACTTCGCCCAAAACCGCAGCAGTGTGCAAACATGATTGCTGGTCGAGGGCGACAGAGAATCAAGCCACCTCGTAGGGTATGTCGTGAATGTCCTTCGCTCACTCCCTCTCCCCACCCCGCATTGCCATGCCACCCTTCCACAATCACACTCGCTCACTGGCCATGGCCTACCAGGGACTGCACGGCGGTACCGATATCGATTTTGAAGACACCTGGGGCACCATTGCCTCGGCCTTTCGCGAGATCCACACCAAAAACGCGTCCCGACTATCCTATGAGGAGCTCTACCGGCATGCTTATAAGATAGTGCTCAAGAAGAAGGGAGATGAGCTGTACAAGCGCGTCAGCGAGTTTGAGCATGACTGGCTGCGCAACGAAGTCCGTGGCTCGATCCAAGCCCTCTTCTCCCCCAGCTTGCTGGCCAACACTCAGAGCTTGGGCGGCAAAACCACAAACGAGCGTCGCGTCGCTGGCGAGAAATTCCTCAAGGGCCTGAAGCAGGCATGGGGCGACCACCAGGTTTGCATGAGCATGCTTGCTGATGTCCTCATGTACATGGACCGCGTCTACTGCCAGGACCAGCGGGTGCCATCCATTTACACGGCCGCCATGGTGCTTTTCCGCGACGATATCCTCAACTCACCGACCTCGGACGATGACGGCAGGGTTGTACTCGGCCTCCTCAACCACGTAATCCTCAACCAGATACAGATGGAGCGCGATGGCGAAGTCATCGACAAGCACCTTATCAAGTCTTGTGTCTACATGCTGGAGAGCCTGTATGACGATGAAATGGAAGCCGAGGAACAGCGACTGTAGGTTCTGCCCCCAGGGCTTGGTCAAGGCCGGCGCTGACCTGCATAAGATACACAATGTCCTTTGAACAAGCCTATCTCGATACCAGCCGCGACTTCTACCGAAAGGAAGCTGAGGATCAATTGCGCGAATCAGATGCAGGCTCGTACTGCAGGAAGGCCCGTCGGCGAATATACGAGGAGGAGGAGCGTTGCAAATCTACCCTCTTGGAGTCCACAGCCCCCAAGATACAAAAGGTCGTCGAGGATGAGCTGATCAAGAGTCGGATACGCGAGCTTGTAGACATGGACAGTGGAGTTCGATTCATGATCGATAACGACAGGCTGGACGAACTAAACCTCATCTTTGATCTGAACGCGCGGGTCGACGATAAAAAGGCAGAGCTCACGCGCGCTCTGCAGAAGCGGATCGTGGACATGGGTACGGACATCAACGACGCTGCCATCACTGCCTCGCAGGCTCCTGCGGCGGCACCCGCCTCTGAAGCTGGCGACAAGGGTAAAGCCCCCGTGCAGGAGAAGAGTCAGAACCAGCAAACGGTTGCTGCCATCAAATGGGTGGAGGACGTGCTTCAGCTGAAAGACAAATTCGACACCATCTGGAAGGTATCGTTCGACGAAGACCAGCCATTGCAGACGGCTCTCACGCGAAGTTTTGCCGACTTTATCAATTCAACAACGTTTCCACGCTCGTCGGAGTACATATCACTGTTCATTGACGAGAACATGAAAAAGGGCATCAAAGGCAAGACGGAAACCGAGGTTGACCTGGTTCTAGACAAGGCCATTATCCTGTTGAGGTATGTAGATTCCAGGGATTTGATGCCGTGGTCGCCAAAGCACCCACCGGAGACCCCGTGGCTCGTGTTATTCGGCCCGCCTTAAGGCTTCTCAATTGGGAGTGGTGCTGACTTTGCACGTACAGATACATCCAAGACAAGGACCTCTTTGAGCGATACTATAAGAAGCATCTATGCCGGCGGCTGCTCATGAACAAGTCCATCAGTAACGATGTCGAGAAGCACATGATCTCCAAGATGAAGATTGAGCTCGGCAACAACTTCACTACCAAGCTGGAGTCGATGTTCAAGGACATGACAATCTCGGAAGAGCTCACAGCTGGCTTCAAGAAGCATGTCGCAGGGCTCGGCGAAAAGGATCCGAAACGGATCGAGCTCGCCATCAGCGTCCTCACCAGCATGACGTGGCCACTGGAAACGATGGGTTCTGGTGATGAAGAGGAGAGCAAGCGGCAGCAGTGCAACTTTCCGCCAGCCATTGACCGCATCAAGCGTGGATTTGAGAAGTTTTACAACGAGAAACACTCTGGGCGAAAGCTCACGTGGCTTGCTCACATGGGATCTGCGGATCTGAAAGCCACGTTCCCCAAGGTATGTAATTTCACCTTTGGCTCTGGCAGGGAAGATTGAATGTATAGCTGACTCTGGCAGGTGCCGCAGAAAGATGGGACCTTCAAGGAGCGGCGCCATGACTTGAATGTTCCAACATACAGCATGGTCATTCTCCTCTTGTTCAACGAGGTGCCAGCAGGGACGCGCCTCACGTTTGAAGAGATTCAAGCCGAAACAAACATCCCCCACAACGATCTCGTGCGCAATCTACAGTCGCTCGCCGTGGCTCCCAAGACGCGCATCCTCGTCAAAGAGCCCATGACCAAGGACGTCAAGGCGACGGACCGCTTCTCCTTCAACGAGGGATTCCAAGGCAAGACGATCAAGATCAAGGTGGGCCTCGTTGCTGCTGGCAACAAGGTGGAGAACGATCGCGAGCGGCGGGAGACGGAGAAGAAGAATGACGACTCGCGAGCCTTCTGCATCGAGGCGGCCGTGGTGCGCATCATGAAGTAAGTCACCGGGCGATTGATTTGACGGGAGCAAGGACTGACGTGGAGGGACAGGCAACGCAAAGAGCTGTCGCACCAACAGCTGGTGATTGAGACGCTCAACCAGCTGGTTGCGCAGTTCAAGCCCGAGGTGCCGATGATTAAGAAGCGCATAGAGTCTCTGATTGAGCGCGAATACCTGGAGCGCATCGAGGACACGAAGGTGGATTCATACCGGTATCTCGCATAATGGTCGAAGGGGAGGGGCGAAGGTGTACTTTTTCGTCCAAGTCGTCGCAGGGCGCTCTCGAAATGGGGCTGATGATGCAGTCCATGGGGAGAAGGAATTTGCGAGAATTGGGGGGTTGGAGGACGACGTGCATTGGAGATGGTGTTTACGGGGGCAATGAAAGATTTCTAGTGTCTAGTGAGTGCTAGAAGACATGTACGAGCTAGGCGATTTGGCGAATACCACGGCGCGGGCAGGATAGGGAAAGCATGCACAAAAGAGCGAATGTAGCAGCAGCACCAGAGCAAAGAAATGCAAGGCGGAAACGCGAGGATGACGAGGACGAGGCCATGGTAATGTGCTGTTTCAGAGGCATCATGCACAGTCAGTCATGTTTTGTTGGACGCATGCCGCTCGTTTCGAAACGGACGTTTGTGTGTGGCGGGGCTCGTTTCTCCGCACATGTTTTTCCTTTTGTGATTGACCATGTGCAACGGTCGAAGGCGATCTGATCTGATGTGCGATGCGACTCGACGGTCCGATTTCCCGCGCGTCTGGGTCGCGTGCGGGAAGACGCGAGGAAGATCGGATCAATATGGCAGTTGAGATTGCGCATTGATTGCTCCCACGCGAGCGGGCTTGAATTTTCGGCAAACGTGGTGTGTGTGAAATTGGAATATTTTTTCAATCACTGCCAAGGGTGGAGAGTAGACGTGGCAAAGATGATGATGGCAAGAAAGACGTGGAAAGTGGTTGGGGCGAGTGCATGCATTAGTTGTGCATGGCAGCGATAATTGTTGTGCGCGCTTGGCCGCTTGTGCAGGAACCGCCGAGTGGGCCGATTAATAGTGAAGAGGAGACCATGGCCGGGGAAGAGCGGGTGTGGGAATGAGAGTGAGACGCGGAGTCTTGATTGGGCGGGGAAGTGGGCATCGTCTTCTCGTCGTGGAGGAGGAGATGAAAGGTGGGTTTTTTCAATGGGGAGAGGCTTCTGGAAGGGCTTCGGGGGGACGCGCGTAGGGAGCGTCAGCGTCGGCCAAGGCACTCAGGAGAGTCGTGACGTTCAATCAACCTCGTCACAACCCAACTGCTCCTGCGCTGGGCACGTGCAGAAACAGGAGGCGGGCTGATACAGGCAGGGTACAGTGAGCTCACGAATTGCCCTTTGCGGCTCCCGGTTGCGGCCGCTGGAATAGGCAGTTGGTTCAGCGTGAGAGGTCCTGGTTGTCGTCGACGTGTCGAGGGAAAGCTGAGTGAGGCAATCAATGCGCAGAGGTATATTCGGTATATTCGGCATGTTCGCCATGCACGCGCTGAGGGCCGTCGTGGTTATTCTTGCGCGACCGTCATGGATGTCATCATTGATTGGCTGCAGGAAGAGAAGTCGCGCCCGCCTCCCCTCCTTCCGACGCCCAGCATGCCCATCCTCCCTCACCGCGCAATGAAACAACAACAACGACAACAACGACACCGACACCATCGCCAACATGGCCCTTCATCTCGCTCACCCTCTGTCCAGAAAGCATCGGGCTTGGGGCGCCATGACGTCACGAATCGACGGAGATGAAGCCTCACTCATGGTAATTATCGGTATTCCTTCTTCTGGGCCTCTCGGCCTGCTCCACCTGGGCACCGCAGTCCCACCGTGACACTCGCCCGTCGCCGTCTGGGTCGGTCAGACAGTCGCTCACTCACTCGCCGCCGCCTCGCGCACGCTACGTCGGCCTGATTGTGCTCCACTGCCGCCATGGTCGCTTTAATCTACAAGTGCCTATCGATAAAGACACAGCGTCGCCAGGCCCAAAGCGAAGGCCACCAAACGCCAGCCGTCCCTTCTCGTACCCCCTGCCGCCCGTCCCCTGGCTGCGCTGCGGGTTCCTGGGTGTTGAAACGGCGGCGCCATGCGGCGTCAAATTGAGCGCCGCCACGGACCGCCCAGCCCACAGACAAGCTTTTCAGCGCTGATCCCTCAACCACTGACGCCCCGAACCTGACTGGCTGTCAGCCCTCGTTTCCACCACGCGGGTGAATGCGTACCTGGCGCTTGCCCCTGGACGGCGACCATGGCCACTGCCGTGGCTGACTGGTGCGACGCACGTCTAAGAAAAGTCTGTCGCCTCCACCCAGTCCAGGCCTCGCCCATGCCCCCTCCTATATTAATTGAGGGTGCCCCGGCCCCTCGTCCCTCGACACCCTCTCTCGCTCACACACTCAGGTGCTGTTGCTTTCACTCTCTTGAGCATTCGCTCGTTTCATTCCTTGTCTGCACAGACATCACTCTCTTTTCCAACTGCAATAGCCCTGGTCGGCCCGGATTCTCCAACCCACTCACCCTGCGCTCGAAGCTGCATTCGCATTCCCTGTCCATTGTCCACTAAAAGACTTCCCAAGCCTTTACATCAAAGTTTGCAATCCACACCCAACCTCGTCAAACATCATGTCTCCCTCTGTCAAACTCGGTCTCTTGACCCTCGTCTCTGCCGTCGCAGCTGTCCCCCACTACGGCCACAGCCGCTTCCACAAGCCCTCGGGCGGCTACCAGGGCACCGGTACTGGCGCTCCTTTCCCTACTGGCGGCTATGGCAACGCAACTGTTCTCCCATCCGGCACTGGCGTTTCTCCCGAGAAGACTACCACTCTGCTCGAGACACAGTACTCGACCGAGACTATCGTTTCCACCATCTACGCTACCCGCCCGGGCGGAGTGAGCTCCGTCGAGCCAGAGGATGTCTCTACCGGAGCCGCTGGTTGCGGACCTGAGACCGTCTACGTCACCGCTACCAACAAGGTCACAGTGACGGTAACGGGCGGCTACCCCTCGGGCTCTGCGTCGGCTGCTCCCTCGTCTGTCTACTCTTCGTTCGTTGCCGAGATCCCCTCAGATCTTCCCTCGAGCGAGGCGGCTCCCGAGTCCAGCGCAGCTCCTTCCTCCAAGGCTCCTGGCGGTGGGTACGAGGCGTCTTCGGTGTCGTTCGTTCTCCCGAGCGTCACCCTCAGCATGCCCAACAAGCCGGTCGATACTCCTGGCCCCACTCCTGAGGAACACACCAGCGCCGCTCCCGTCTCCTCGGTGGCTGCCTCTTCGTCTGCCTCTGCTCCTGAACCCTCGTCTCCAGTCTACTCTGGTGGAAAGCGTGGTCTCGCCTACAACGAGGGCTCACTCTGCGACGCCTTCGACTCGTCCAAGTTCAGCTTCGCCTATAACTGGGGAGCGACTCAATACGGCTCCAAGCTTCCTGCGGGCATCAAGTACTCCCCCATGATGCACAAGCCGCAAGACATGTCTGCCGACGAGTGGCTCGGCCACGTCGATGACAATGTCGCTTCCGGTTCCGATCTCATCATGGGTTTCAACGAGCCCGACCACCCCGACCAGGCCAACCTCTCTCCCGACGCCGCCTGCACGGCATGGACTGAGTACATGGATCCCGTCAAGGCGGCCCACGGCGACGTCACCATCCTCGGTCCCTCGGTCACCAACGGCCCCGCGCCCATGGGTCTGTCATGGCTTGAGGGCTTCCAACAGAAGTGCCCGGATGCCAAGTGGGATGCGACCAACATCCACTTCTACGACATCTACGACAACGGCGCCGGCGTGCAGCGCTTCATCGACCACGTCGAGGAGGCGGCTGAGAAGTTCGGCAAGAAGGTCTTCGTCACCGAGTATGGCCTGCGCTCCGGCTCTGACGACGAGGCCATCAAGTTCCTCCAGGAGACGATGAAGTATCTCGAGGGCAGCGACAAGGTCTCGGGCTACTCGTACTTTATGGTTGGCCAGGGCCCCATGCAGCTCAACACCGCCAACGGCCTGTCCGCCATTGGCGAGGTCTACAACTCGTAAGCGCGTCTAGAGTCAAAACTGGTGTAGACGTGTTTTTGCATTTTGTGTTGGCGCCTTTATGTTTTTTCTTTGTAAACTTTGGGCTCTTAGGGACTATGGAAACACAGCGGGGGTCGGAGTCGTCGAGTACAGGGATCCGGAAAAACTCTCCTGCACGCATAGCTAGGTGCCGATGGGCTCTCGCGCGCGTTATTGTCTGATGTTTACTTTTCTATTCTCGCCCTCCCCCCCGATGATGGGGGGTGTATGTGTGTATAACAACCTTTGGTATTGGTGGTGGTTTGGAGCGACAAGGGGCGTGTGAGTGAGTGAGAGAGCGCACAGTTTTGTCTGTATGCAATTGAAAAGAAAAATTCATGAACCATGACTACTCAAATGTTTGTTCACTGCTTGATGCGACGAGATCTTGGTGTGTGCCCTGCCCTGCCGTGCCGTGGCATGACGAGAGCGCGCCCTAGAAAATAAGCGCGAAGCGGTACGGCGAGCCATCACTCATGACAGTGTTACAACGGTAATACGAGACGGCACATTTGCAGAGTACATTCTCGACGGCTCTCTCTCCATACCAGAATGATTCACACCCCCTAAGGAAACGCCAATCTTGACTTTTGTCACCACCCATCGCATCTGTCCTGGGGGTAAAAAAAAGATGCATCAAATGATGGATAAAAACGCATCAAGCACAAGGAAAAGAAACCGCACCGCCTCACCAACCCCTCCGTTTCCCGCGATTCTCCTCGCGCCTCTCCTTCCTCCGCGCCTTCTTGACCTCGTTCCTCCTCCTCTTCTCGCGGCCCGCCCTCTCGGGCTGCGCCACGGCCTCGACCCTCCGCTTGCCCCTGCGCTCCTCCCTCCGCTCCCGCACGCCCTTGTTCACCTCGGCCATGGCCTTGACGTAGTCGTGCGTCCCCATGCGCTTCTGTAGCATGTCCAGCACTTCTCTGGCCTTGTCCGTCAGTGCCTTGTACGCGTCGTTGAATTCCTCCCTTGAAGAGCGCGGCACCGTCGTCAGGGGGTCCGTGAGCGTCGTGAGCGTCGTCAGGACATGTGGCAGCGAAGTCGTCAGAGAGGCCATGGGCAATTTGGACGCGACTGAGTGCACCAGATTCATGGTTGCCGTCTTAGGGTAGAGAGCCGAAGGCACCATGATCTTGGTCTCGCGACGGATGATGCCCGACAGGCGGAGTATGACGCGGTGCATGGCCGTTGGGATCTTGGAAGTCGCTTTCGCAACGGGCTCCGCTGGTTCGGGAGAGAATCCATGCCATTCTTCGTCGGATGGCGCAACGTCCCCGTCTGTGCCTTGTATGTCTTCACGAGACTCGTCCTCGACCTCGTCGTCATCGTCCACTTTGCGCCAGTCCCACTCTGCACCATTGACTGCAAAGCATCGACTTAGAAAGGCCAGATTGCGGACGCTCTGGGAGCACAGATCTTCAGAGACACTTGGTATGGAGAGGTTCTTGAGAAATGCGTTCGCAAGTCGCACCATGACTTCGCCGGACAGCTGTAAGCCTCTGGAGCCCTCCAGCGGTAGAGTGCCCAGAGCCGTGTCGCCGTTGGTAGACGCAAAGTCGGCAAAGTAGACGCCCATGAGTTTGGCAGCAGTGAGCTTGACCCAAGTATGCGGGTAGGAAACACATGACTGGATTGAATCCCACAGATCAGCTTGAGCCCTCGAGAGAGTCGCATCCGGTGAGGCCTTGCAGAGCTTGAATAAGACTGCCAGGGAGTAAAAGATGAGCTCCCAGTCATCCTCACCTCGACGCTCAAGGCATTCCCCCATTGTCGACCGAAGGTGGCCTGTGACGTATGCCACGTCTTTTGCTTTCGTGCCTGCTACTTCGAGATACAGACCCCAGCACTGAATACTGAGACGCTTCAAGCCCGCATCTTCGTCCTGCTCCAGCCAGATCCGCAGATCTGACGTAAAGCCCTTCACTCTGGCCGTATCGGCGCGCTCAAAGACTTTTTTAAGGAGCTCTCCTGCCATTGTCCGACAAACGTTTGAATCATCGTTCGCCATTGCATGCACCAGAGGAAGGAACATCATACCAAGCGCATCCTGAAGCACATCGTCCCCCACCTTGCTCAAGATCAAATTGAGAGCCTCCATGACGGACTGTCGGCCCTCCACGTAGTCATATCGCAGGTTTCGAACAAGAAATTCCAGTTGCTTTTTGAGACGATTCCGGGCCTGTGGATACTCCATCAAGAAGTGGAAGTAATTACTCCTCGCCAGATCTCGCGCCGAGCGACTCTGATTCGTCACCATCATGGCTGCGACCTTGTCCATGACTTCGTAGAGTTCCGTGATGACAATCTTGCGGTACATGATCGCCTTGATGAACGTGAATGTGACACCTTGTCGGTCTGGCTCGTCCAGGTCAGGCAGGAGACGTTTGAGCAGAAAGGCCAGGTCCCGCTCTTTGATCATCACGTTCGGCCTTTCGCGCAGAATGGCCGAGACCAACTTGATCGAGGCTTGAGCTAGTTCACCGTTTGTAGACGGCGAGTCTCTGACCATCCTGACGGCTTCGGTGACATAGACTAAACAATCATTGTCCAACGCGGCCAATGGCACTTTGATGACCGTACTGAGCAGTCGTATAGCAGAGATTTGTAATTCCTCCTGGCCTTGGACCATGGCATCTCCGATGATGGGCAAAAAACCAACAACATTCTGGGCGGTCAGCAGCTCTGCGTGTTTGCGCATCACTGTTCGTACAATGTCCAAGCTGAAGCGAGCAAGCTTGTACATAAAGGTCGATGAAATGCTTCGTTCTCCAGATTTGAGAGCCCCCTTGATGTTGATCAGGTACTTCTCATTCCGAGCAACCTCTTTGGTAGTGTCTTCATATTTAGTGTTGGCGTTGTAAACCTGCTGAGTGAGTTCGTAACAAAATACCAAGATGTCTCGGTCCTTGAGCGTCTGATTCTGGATGATGCCCAGCCCTATCCTTCGAAGGAGCTCGTCAATCTTGTTGACTTCTTTTGCGTTGCGCTTCATCTGGAGAAGGTCTTTAATCGGAAATACGAGCTGAACGAGGTGTGTGGAAGTCGTTGATCTTGCGATAATGTCCATCGAGTCGAAGCTCTTGCTACTCTTGACTTCTTTCATCTTGCTCACGTATTCTTCAGTATCCTTCTCCTTGCCCGTGACGCCAAAGATATCGTCAATGATGATTGCAACAATATCATCCAAGCAATAGTCGAGATCACCTGGTTCCAGTTCAGGGGACATTTGCACTAGAATGTGATGCAATGTAAAGGACAGAACATGCAACTGAGATCCACGTTTGAGTGCTGTCCGTAGAGATTCCAGGATAAAGCCAAGATACTTGAAACCAAGCACCTTTGCGATTTCAGCCAGCGTGTTCCTTGCCAAATCTCTTCCATCCTGTGATTTGCTTCTGAGTATGTAGCATATGTCCATAAGAACCGGAGGAAGACGTGATCGGATTTCATTGGGCGGGAGGACCAACAGCACCTTTGTAACGGCGACGGCGACAGGAACCCGAAGACTGACTGTGGTTTCATCTTTGTTGTGTAAGAATTCGGTCAGGGGCGGGAGGATGTTGGTGTTGAGATCGTTTGAGAGCTTGGCCTGCGCTGGGAGGGTTGCGGCCAGCGTGAGAGGCTTAATGCTAACTTGCGTGGAATTTTCGCCGTCTTCGTTCTTGCTCAGCGCGGTGACGTAACCTTTGGACCGCCCAGCCCGATTCAAACTGTCCAGCATGCCTGCAAGCAACTTGACAATAGTTTTTTGTTGATCTTCCTTGCTTGTCAGGTAGCCGGTAACCCTCTTCAACAATGATTTGAACTGCGGCCACTCCAAGCATTCGCACAGACTGCACACAGCCTTGATGGCTTCACCTGCTAGGTTATGGGCACCTTCATCTCCACCTTTGTTGAACACGAAGTGCTCGAGAAGTGGTATCAGGATGTGGTAAACGGTACTGCTCCGAAGATGGGCCACATTTGACGCAAGCCTGCGCACCGCACGGAGACGACGGTGACCCTGGATGTGCAACACGTTACTGAAAAAAGATGACTCTTCATCCGAAGATAAGAGGACGCTTAGACCAGCGATCGGAGGCCAGTCTGGGTATACAGTCACGAGGTGAGATAAGAGAGTCACAAACTCTACTCGGACCAGCTCCGAAGCCTCGCGCATGCCATTCTGAATTCCAGGTAAGACTGCCGTTTGGATTATGTCTCTCAGAGACTCATCTAGGGTTGATGCATCGACGAATCGTCGCAGTGCCAGCGATGCATTGACCCGAGTGCTCAGCTCATCATTGTCCTTGATATAGAAGAGCATGTTGTAGACGAGCGGTTTCCATTGGACGAGAGAAAACGTGCAATCCTGCTTATCGGTAATGGAGCCAAAGGCTTGAGAACGACGGTCGAAATCTGGCTCATCTAGTTTAGTCAAGGAGAAGGAGTTCAGCTCTCGCCCAAGCTGTGATATCGTTTGAAGTTCGCCGATAGTCTCTGAAAGATCCTGCAGGATGTCGCAAAGAAGGTCACGGCTCTGCCGGTCTTGAAATATCGCGAACAGTGGACAGACCGCGTCTAATATGACATCGAACAGCTCTTTTATGTCATCTTGGTTGCATCGCGAAATGAACTCGTGTAGAATCCTTAGTAAACCCAATTTGGTGGGAATATTGACTCGTTTCAACGGCTGCGGTAGGAGGAATGTTGCAATCTCAGTTATGCTGCGAGATTCGGCTGAACCAACAATGTAAGGCGCCCATTCGGCTACGGTGTGTACACTGGCTTCTAGCAGGTCTTTGCTCGGACTTTTCCGCAACAGGCTACCTATACGGGATAGAATCGTAGTAGAATACGGCTGAATGATCTCCGAGTGTATTCGGTTCCTGGCCAGGGTGGTCTCTGTTGATGGTTCACCCGTGTCACTGACAAGCGATGACAGGCTTCGGAGAACGTTGTTGAGTACATAGAGCCTGACCTCGTCTTTTGCCGAGGGTATCTCTAAGCAATCAATAATTTTGACAAGAATATTCCGATTGTATTGAGCGAGATAAGGCGCCGTGAGAACGGATTTGGACCACGTCGCAAAGAGACGAAGTAGTCCCGATATAGAATGGGCGGTCTCGATGGGAAAGTTCTCGAGTCTTGGATTGACGAGCTCCTGGATGATCAGCGGGATATATCGATCCCACTGAAACTGTGGACAATTCTCGAAAAGTACATTCAGAGAATGATATCCTCTCTGTCGAATGGTCCTCCACAGCGAAAGCTGTGAGACTGGGTCGCTTTCGGCTATGTCAGATGAAACGGACTGTCCCAAGATAAGAGAAGCTCTCAGTAAACAGTACAAAATAGGATCCACAATGTCGTTTGTGAAAGGTGTAATCGTGGTTTGGAGGGTTTGGAGAATATCGTCGAGCATGTTCAACAAACCGACCTGTTTCCGCGGACTGAGTAGCTCCTTCTGAAGCAACACTTCGTTCCCTGTTTCAGGGCCCAGGACGGATATTCCAGCCAGAGGACCCAGTGCGATCCCGAGAAATTGGTGGATATCATCTTGTTCAAATCGTGTGAGCGCGATGAAGACCGCTTTCCTCTTGGCTTCCAAGCCACGTCTCCCACTCACGACCTTGCCATACAGCAATCGGAGAATGACAGGCATTAATCGCCGACGATGTTCTTCTTGAATTTGACTCTCTTCCTTGCCCACATCCATGAAAACAGATATCTCTTCTCGAAAACGAGCATTGTCTAGTAGGTTGAACAAGTTTTCCTTATACCTCGTAATAGCGGAGTCCTTCCACGAGAGGATAGCAGTGAGAGCAGCATTCTGTATTTCAGCGTCGCCATGACATAGAAGCACGAGTAAGGCTTCGTATACTTCGCTCGACTTGTACAGAGCTTTGGGGTTGACGAATTTGGAAAAGAGGGACAGCAGAGCTTTTTTGTCTTGCTTCGACCAACGCGTCCATACAATGCCATGCTCCCCTAGCGTGAGCGATAGCTCTTCTAATCCATCCTCATCCGACTGCTTCAACACCCAATTGAGAAGGACCGGTACAAGAGACTGCGAGTGCTTCTCGGCGACATTGGGGATAGCGTTTAGAACTCGAAGAGCCTGTGACCTGCAGAACAGAGGTGCCATGGCATAACCTTCATGCGTTGAATCGAACATTTCTTTGAGTTGCTCGTCAATGTCTGACGCAGCGCGGACGACCTTTATGAGTTTCTGATCCAGTTGCATGACATTGGTACATTGATATTGCGTCTCCCGTCGTGGCGCTGCCGCAACATCTGGAGCCCCAGTGGTAGTTGACGCCGAGAAGTCGGACGGGTCCAACCACTGGATTGCCAACCGCGAAACATAGGATTGTCCCTCTTTCGTCATGCACATCTCTTTCAATGTGACTATGGAGTCGTCCCAGGCTTGTCCAAGTTTCATGTGGAGTAGGCCAAAACAGTACGTCGGTATGGCTTCTCCCGTCCATTCATCTGTACAGATCGATGGATAGCTCTTGGCTAGTTCTCGTATGCGCATTGATATGGAGCGAGCATTCTCGAGACTAATTGGTGTCTGTTCAATCAGGGAGGCGATGGAAACAGCGTTGTGCGGTGCTTCGTCATGCTCCTTGATGATTTCGAGTATGCCTAATGCAGCAAGCCGCATGTCATGCGAAGGCGAACTCAAGCATTGCATGAGCGACTGCTTGAAGATACCAACACTGGGATCATCGAGCTCCACCTGTCCTCTAGTCTGCGCAAGGAACACATGTATTGCTTGCCAGAAGAGCAGGTAGCGGGCGAAAGCTGTGGACGCTCGGCAAATGGACGGCCACAGCTTCAAAAGCCGATCATGAGACTTGAAATGCTCAACCAGGAACATGAATCCACGGCCGCAGGCCAGAATGTGATTGGGCCTTGTCTTGTCCAGAACTTCGTTTTGCAGAGTCATTTCCAGAGCCTTGAAGAGAGACTCACAGATGCTTTCCTCGACTTCTGGCGGAAGGCCCATGACATCTACCGCTTGCAGGTATGCGTGGCATTGGGGAACTAGGGAATCCAGATCCTCGCCAACACCACCCAAGTTGGCTAGCATCGTGAACTGTCTCGTCACATCACTGTGCCAGCGCGAAGACGTCTGAATAGTGTCTTTCGGTATTGCGTGATTTGTGTGAAGCAGTGGTAATGCGATGCACAATTCACGGCTGTGTTCACTCGCCTTTTGGATTATGAACCGTTTCAGAACAGGCAGCAGGAAGGTTTGAAATCGTTCGCTGCCCAAGTCCGCGAAGAAAATAGAGAACAGTACAAAGTGAGGCTCCCAAGGACCTTCAGATAAAACCTCGAATTGTTGGGCGTAGGGGATAGCTGCGTCCAGGGTGCAATACTGGAATGTGACTGCGGTTGCAGTAATGACATTCCGACGATCCGAGTGAGGCACTTGCGAGGATGAATCGACAGCATTGATGAGGACACCAACAAGCTCCAAAACTGGCTTCCATTCTTTTATTCGCGAACCCTTTCTGACTCCGCAAACAGTGTAGAGTAGGCGAGCAGACAAGCCAATCGATCGAGTATTTGCTAATGAGCTTTGGATGTGCGCTAGCAACGTGTCCACAAGAGATCGAAAACCGTCGGCGTCCGATGCATGGATAAGGGCAGTGAGGGTTCCCGTAATCACAGCCTCCAGAGGCGAGGTTGAAAGGCTGGAATAGTCCTCATGATAGGCCTGGATCAACAGTTCCTGGAGTACCGCGTCCGCACTCGAATGTAGGCCGCGCTGGACACCTTGCATCGAGTCCATAAATAGGGCCATGAGCCCTTGCTGGAAACCCTGGTCCGCGGCATTGCCCTGCACAGCTTTCAAGCTTTCCGATATGTGCGTTATGATTAGCCGGAGCGGTTCCTCGTTACGGTGATATGCAGCAGCTGCTTTGCGCACCAGGAAACTCATGGATTGGGCGGCAAAAGCATTCACAAAGTACTTTTGGTGTGCGTGGCCAAGCAGAGGTGCCACCAAGTCGAAAACGGGTCTGAGGTCGGAGACCAAATGGCGCGAGAGGTATTTGAAAAGCCAAGCGAGGCAGCTGAAGCTCCACTCAATTACTTCGGCCTCCTGGTGTGTTGCCGCCAGATGTGAGACCGTCTTCACAGTGCGCTCAAAGTGTATTTCGAATCCTTGCCCAAGATCATGAGCTAGGTGCGTGACGAGACTCAACAAAGGTTCCTCGCTCCATTTGTCTCCTCTCTCGATGTATTCCATCAGCAGGTCGTGGATGCGTCCGTGGTGGTGGAGGATTTGGGGAAGGCTTTCGCACAGCGGGGCGACTCGGCGGGCGAAGCTGGTAAAGGCTTCTGAGATGTTGAGATCGCCCCATTCGCCGAGGGCATTCTTGAAGTATGAAAAGGCGCTGTCGAGTTCTTCGTCGTCAATATAAGTGCTCCGGCCGCGGCGCACTGGTTCGATCTTGAGCTTCGCGATGCGCTGTGAGAAGGACTCGAATCGGTGTCTGCGCGAGGAAGGTGTGCCTCCCTTTGTGTTCTTTGCAGAGCGCGATCTGGCGAGGGGCCCCCGCGACATGGCTGCCATGGTTGATTGTTGGTGTCGCCCTCTTCCACGACTTCGACGACTTCCACGAAATTTACGCCGCCAAGATTTCGCCAAGATTTCGCCACCCGAGCCTCCGACCGCCGACTGCCGACTCCAACCAACTTGGCCGACCAACCACGACCGCCCGCCACGAAAAGTCGTTCGCATCAAACTATGGCGTCCAAGATGTAAGTAGCTCTGCTTTGCTCTCATGACCGGTTGGACTCTGTACTCGGATGCCCTTTCAGCGGCGAACGACGCATCGCCATACCCCCTCCATCACCGAGGAGCTGGACCGCGGCTGACTGAAATGAAGACTGGTCATAGGCGACGTGGATGGTCAATTCGAAGCTGTCTTCACCAAGGTGGCTGTCCTTCATGCCAAGAACAAGTTTGCATTCGCTTTGGTTGCGGGCAACCTCTTCCGAGATCCGGCAGTATACGACGACGATAACGATTCAGCCCTCCATGCCCTCGTCAGCGGAAGGACCGATGTTCCTTTGACAACCTACTTTGCACTTGGCAGCCGTCCTCTCCCGCCAGTGGTGCTTGGAAAGCTTCAATCATCAGACGATGAGCTGTGCTCAAACCTGTTCTTCCTCGGTATGTGTGTGTGCTCCGCCGTGCGGCTCGAAACCCAATGCAAAGCAAAGTCCCGCATCTCACATGCTCTACTAACGATTCGCTCGGCGATGCTAAATCTTACATAGGAAAGCGATCAGTTACCAAGACATCCGAAGGGATCCGTATTGTCGCCCTCGGCGGCAGTCTCGACCCGAACATCATCGGTGGATCGTCAAAAGATAAATACATGTCACTTTACAGTGACACTGATGCGAAAATTCTGAAAGGAGCCACTTCCGCCGACATTCTCATAACCAGTGAATGGCCAGCGGGTATCCGTAACCGTTCGAAAGTTGAATTCAACCCAAATGATCACCCCAAGGCCCACGACTGCATCTCAGAGCTCTGCGCAACTTTGAAGCCACGTTATCACTTTTCAACATCAGGTGACGCTTTTTATGAGCGAGAGCCTTTCTTCCACACTCCAAGTGAGGAAACGGACGGCCTGTATCCAACCACGCGGTTTATTAGTCTCGCTTCATTCGGAAATCCGGACAAGCAAAAGTGGATATATGCATTTTCGCTAGACCCAGCTGCCAGCCATCCAGTCACGGCCCTTGCAGGATCGACCGCTTCACCTCTCTTGCTGCCGGATAAAAAGCGAGCTGCCCCAACGGAATCCAGCTTAGTCTACGAGGACAACAGTCGGGGTAGGGGCGCGCACAAACGAAGGAAAGGTGAACATAGGGGACCAGTGTCCGCATCGGAATGTTTCTTCTGTTTATCTAATAAGCACGTGGCGGCCCATCTGGTATGTCTGGCAGGTTTTGCTATGGATACGCTTTTCTTCGCAGAGATTCATGCTTTTGCTGAGCCAGTTGCCGCAAAGCATTAGCTTCAGTGAGCAGCCAGCTGACTCCCCACCTTTGCTTCTAGGTCTCATCTATCGCGGAAAGTTCATACATGACAACAGCGAAGGGGCCGCTCTCTACGCCTGCTACCTTCCCAAGACTCGGGTTCCCGGGCCACCTGCTGATCATCCCCGTCGCACACAAACCAACCTTGGCACAAATCGAGGAAGAAGAACGTCATGCAACCTACACCGAAATGCAGAGATACCGATCATCGCTGAATGCTATGCTCAAATCCGTCGCCGAAGAAGAATACGGCTCAGTGACGTGGGAGCTGAGCAAACAAAGTCTGCCACATACACATTGGCAATGGATCCCTGTTCCCGCCGATCTAATCAAGAAGGGTTTGGTGGAAGCAGCATTCAAGGCGCTTGCCGAGAACTTGCATTACCCAGGATTCAAGAAACAGGATGTTGGAGATGGCTTCGAGGAGTCAAGTGACTTCTTCAGGATCCTAATCTGGCACCCTGACCAGCCTGAAAAGCAACAAACAAGCCTGATCTTGCGGTTTGACGAGTCAATTCGATTCCATATGCAATTCGGAAGGGAGGTTTTGGCGAAGTTGATGAGGCTGGATCAGCGGATCGATTGGCACAACTGCGGGCAGACACAAGAAGAAGAGGAAGCTGACGTGGCCGCTTTCAAGGTTGCGTATCAGAGCTTCGACATTGAAAAGTAGACCCAAAAGACTACATGTCATCGAGTGGAGTGATGATTGGTCGATCAAAGTTATACCCGTCCGCATCCGTGTTCCAATTCCGATTCATCAGCAAGTTCCCATCATACTCGTCAGTGCACTCTTCTCTGCCGAGGTAACGGTCAAACTGTATGTGTCCTTTACCTTGATCCACATCTTGGCGTATGTGCAGTAATACGAAGCTGACGCAGGTTAGTTCTGCGTATCATGGAAAAATCTTGCAATACTCACATAGAGGAGGCTTCCAGTCCTCGGGACCTTTGTCACCCTTGGACTGGTTGACGTTGTCTGTCACAGCGATAAGCTGGGGATTGCTCAAGTCATTGGCAAATGCTTGTCGCTGAGAAGTGGTCCAGCTAGCTGCGCCAGACTGACGATGATGGTCAGCAATGCGAGCACCAGGTTACACGATTGTATCATACCTTCCAGGCATTGCTTAGCGGAACAACATGATCAATATCAACATCGCTGGCAGCAGACCACGTGGCTCCATCATAAGGGGAGAACCACGATCCAGAGGTTGCGGCGCAAGAAGAGCTGGTGACGACATTTGTGCCATCACGCTTCAAAACTGTCTCGCGGGTATCGCAAGTTCTGCCAATTGCTCAGTCGTCGTCTGTATTGACGGCAAGAGTGCCACTTACCCGCTCTGGGTGATCCAGTGGGGGAACAAATCACGAGAGTAGCCATCCTGCGAACCCTGTGCGGCGACCGTCAGGCCCGACAACATGCTGTTTGCAGATGAAGTGGAAGGGATGTTTGGCGGTGTCCTCTTGACCAGCTGAACTGGTGCTGGAAGAGCAGCAACTGCGGCACTCAAGGCCAAGGTGACGGCGACGTACTTCATCGTGATGCTTCTGGGTGTTTGGTCGAGGATGAGATTGTGCCAGGGGGAGACAGGTGGAGATATATACAGTGCAAACAAACCCTGGATCTGCGGTAGCGAGTGATCCTCCCGCAGTGAACAGCCCGTCCAGCGATCCTCGCCAGACTTACGTATACCCAGTGTTTCCCTTGGAATAGCACATGGAAGCAGAACACGCCGGGCTCGGAATCCAATGACAGGGCGTCGAAATGTCTACCTCACCTTGTCCTACAAGGAGACGGATACCATCTTCACCGAATCCGGAAGGTCGTCCATCTGGCCAAGTTCCGTAGCCGTTGCAAATCATCTACGCACCCGGCAGTGGTAAGCGACTCCAAGACACAGCGTACCTTACAGAGCTGCCGCACCCACAAAGTCTCGCAGCGTCCTGCACGACGGCCCACCGCTTCCCAACGCAGCGTTGGGGCCGGCGGCTGCTGCAACGATGGAGATGGAGGGCTGCGAGCGAGTGGCATCAGGGGCGCCTGTCATTGGGCGCGGGGTAATACGGGCGCCGAAGATCGTTATTGCGATTGGTGTCTAAGTGAAACTAAACAATGCGAAAGCAAGGAAACGGAAGAGACGTGTTTTGGTGTGTGGGTCTGTTTAGGCATGTCACTTGTGCATGCGTCTCTGCGAATGGCCGAAGACCTTGACGTGTCGTGGCTTCATGCCCAAAGGGCCGTTCAGTCCAACGGTCGTGGAAGAGACATCAATGACTCTCGGCATTCTTGCAAGCATCATCATGGAATCGACGACTCGACTGACATATCCCCCTTCGGTCCCACTCGAGCGTCAAAGGACATGCTCGTCCCGGCCGGCGCACGTGCTCTTCACCATCCACGTGATCTAATCAACCCACAAAATTGAGGGGGCCCATCGCCAGATAACGCAGAGAAAGGCGAGCCAAGACAGCCAAGCTCACGTCTTGGCCCAAACAGGGCCGCCAAGGACTATTTCGACGTCCGTCGACGAAACGCATCGAAATCGCTTATTTCAGCCTCGCAGTATCGTTAAAAACCCTTCGAAACCCTCACTTTCTGCGCGTTAAAACGACCCTCCTGGATCCCATGAAGATTCAATCTTCCCGCACCTTTAGTCAGCGGCTCTTGGGAAGCCCGGGCTAGACCGACAGGCCGCAGGCCCAAGACTTTAGTGCTAGAATCGACGCGCCATGTGATGACTTGCTCCTTTGAGCAGCTTCCAAGGGACCAAGGCCGTTTATCTCCGGGCTGCAAGGTACAACTATCGTGGCGTGCACGAGAGGGGTCGTTGTCGGCAACCCAGAGGCTGGCGCAGTATCAGAATGGTCTCGAGAGCTTACGCGTCACATATTCCCCAGCCTGGAAGATTGCATTTCGGCGCAGAGACGGCGCATGTGGTGGGAAAGAGACTGTTTGACTCTACCCAGTCCTTTGGAAGCTCGTGGTCTGTAATTGTTGGGCATCCGGGCCCAAGTCTTTTCATGCTCTCTCCACCTCGAAACCCCATGGGCATCGATATTTCTTCGCATTAACCGGCTCTCGTATGAGCACAGGCACCAGAAACAAGACCCTCGATAACACAGCATGGAAAGACAATGATGGCCGAGTGTCAGGGAGATGGAGCTGTATTCTGCAGAATACCCAAAAGTCGGCGTGTCCATGTTGATATGGCGCAAGAGCCAGGATATCATTGGCCAGCCTCGTCTGGTACCTCAGCTGCCGCCGTTGCCTTCCGCCATCAGGTGCATACAGCCTTCAACAAGAAGGCAACAAGGCGGAATGCAGCTTGTAAGCCTCACATACGGCGATTTGGGTGTCTCAGCCTGGTCGGAAATATCTGCTCGTGTCCCACAGTCGTCTGCCTTGCTCTTTCTCGTCTCGATTACTGCAGTTGCTAGCGATTTCTTTCTCTCCGGAAATGCGCGTTTTAATACCGACGTCGTTGTTTGCGCTCCTCTGCTGCTGTTCCGAGGCCGCCTTCGGACCCAACGGAAAGTGTGGATCTCAGTATGGTGGGGCCTCGTGTGACCCAGAAAAGGGTGGCATTTGCTGCAGCATAAGTGGGTAGGATAACCAAGGGCTCTCCAGTTGAACTCTAAGCTGACTTTGGCTCGCCAGCTTCTGTGGAGAAAGCGATGAGTATTGTCTGGTAGCCAGTGGCTGCCAGCTGAATTGCACAGACGGCACCCCTACTGCAAGATCTCCGAGCCAGACCTCAGCTCCTCCCACTGCCTCGTCTTCCGGTGGCCTCACATCCGCATAGCGTACTGGCATCATCGTAGCCAGTGTGCTCGGTTCCTTCATCATCATATGCTTGATGATCTGGCTATGGTGGAGACAAAGAGCGTATGGAGAGGCAAAGGATCGAGCTGCAGGTCCTGAGGAGCAGCCAGCCCAATCTCGTCATACTTCCGGCTGATCCGAACTCGACAAAGGGGAGGTTCATTCAGTCTTGGGCACAAGCGCTGCCGATACTGGGGCCGGGTAGATCGACAAGGGCAATAACGAATGGAGAACACTATGGGAATGGAAGCGCGGGGATCGGGAGGGCACATAGTGTTTCTGATGTAAGTATAATGGCCTGGTTTACATTTGGGGAGCTGACGTGGGCTTGATGCAGCGTTGGTGGCAGCGCTCGGCGGTATTCGTAGCCCGGAAATCGTATTGTGACGGCTCTGGGGAAGAGGAAGAAGGAAGCATAGATTCTAGGAGGCTATAGTTGGGTCAGCGGTCCCATCACGATGTTACGGCAGCTCAAATACGACACTTCGTGGCACCACAAAGCAGCCATCTCCTTCCAGCATCTCTTTCCCTCCAATGACAACCCCAAACCCGCACTTTCCCACACTCCTCTCCCTCGCGTCGTTGGGCCATTCTACCTCCCACCCCCGTCCCTCCACTTTATTCAAATGGCAGGACTTCACGTGCTTCAGTAAATCTCTCTCCCCGTCGAATCGCAAATAGCACTCTCTCGATATCTTCTTCCAGATGCACGTCCAGCCTGGTGCCTCACTGCCTCGAAGCATACAATGCGCCTTCAGCATCCCACTAGGCCCTATCCACACGCGGTCCTGAGTGGTTTTGGAGAGCCGCAGTGACGTTTGGGTTATGCGCATATCGCATCTTGTGCAGCAGTAGGCGGTCTGGCCGCGGGTGGGGATCTTGTGTGCGACTTGGTGGAAGCGGCGGCTGTTGGAGCTGTACAGAAGCGCATTCTCGCAGATGGTGTGCACGTTGAGACACGATGCTGGGGATTGGGCTAGAGGAAGGGGCAAGGCTGAGCTGTTGTGAGGTTGTGCTTGGATGAGCTGAAGGTTTTGCCAGGTGAGGCTTTGAGATTGATCTGCCATCTCGCTTAAACCACTGAAGTCTTGATTTCGGATGACTCGTTGCACAGATAAGTGTCGTAATTGCGATTCCATGGTCATGAGCAGGCCCCACGACGACCAGAGGGCATGTTGCGGGGCTGAACGCGACTCTGTATCCCCATCAGTCCACCCCGTGGGCGAGTCGCGTAGTGGTACCCACGTCTAACGATTGCAGTTTCCAGACCGAGTCCTTGAAGCTTTGAATACTCCTTCTGCAGCGACGCGATCCTAGTGCTCAGCGACTCCTCGAGCCTCGTAGTATCAACAGTTTCAGTCTTGTCATGTTTAGCCTTGCGCTTTGCCTTGATGTCGGCAAGGAGTTTGGCACAGCTAGAGAGACCGCCGATAATGGCGAAGATTGCGGCCGCAATTTCGAGGCCTGTCAATTTTCCTCTTTGGCCGAGAGGAATTGTTGATGATGGATCGAAAAAGGTTGCCTCTGATGTGGGTTTCCAGCCTTGCAAGGTGAGGCGGAGGCATACCGAATCGTAATTGAACAGTCGCGCTCATGCAACTGGAACTCATCAAACAATACGCTTCAGGCCTAGACAAGTATTGGGCGTCGATTGTGGGTAAACAATCAGCCACATGGCTCGACAGCTCCAGTCGCTTATCGGAAGTCACCATCGATGGAGCATGATATGAACAGTACGTCTGAACTGGAAAGTGTGTGTGAACTAGATCTCGCAGACACGCATTGCGAGTAGTACTACCCCCATGGGGGTTTGGTGGTTGAGGGACAAATCAACGTCTAGGATGTACGGCAGTCTGGAGGCCGCGTAATGGAGAGCTTTGTAAGAAGCACCAGCAGGCCAGGCTGATGACTCCGGGACCGCCCGCATCGTTGACTGATATGCGCCGTCGTTCAGCAGTTCGTCCGAGTTCCCCGCCGCTGATCGGATTTAGGAGCGTGAAGCGACCAATTCTTCGATTTGTCAGCATCATCCGCCTTTAAAGACGCGTCCCACACGAATATACGTCATAACAACCGCCAGGACTGTCTTCGTCGTGGCGTTCAGAGGGACAGGCCGAAAGATGACCAAGTTCGACATCAAAATCGTTTCCGACACAGTGTGTCCGTAAGTGCCCCCCCGCCAGCTCGCCAAGTCGATGCAGTAGGCGGATGTCGGAAGCACCTTGATACCTTCTAACGGCGCAAAGATGGTGCTACGTTGGCAAGAAGCGCCTCGAGGCTGGCATAGCCGCGTACCGTAGCGCGCACCCAGGCACCACCGACACCTTTTCCACAACCTGGTATCCCTTTTACTTGAACCCGGATGGGCCCAAGTCGGTCGACAAAACGTCCTACTACATTTCCAAGTTCGGGGAGCAGCGCACGAACATGATATTCGAGAAAATGACTGCTCTGGGCAGACAGGAAGGGATCAACTTCAAATTTGGCGGAAAGACGGGTAACACGCGCGACAGTCACCGCCTGGTGCAGCTAGGAAAGACAAAGGGTCCCGCGGTGCAGACGCGTGTCGTCGAGGAGCTGTTCGCCGCCTACTTCGAGAACGAGAGAGACATTACATCGCAGGATGTATTGATTGAAACAGGCGTAAAGGCAGGGCTCGGCGAGGCGGAAACGAAGGCGTGGTTGGAAACTGGCAAAGGGGGCAAGGAGGTGGACAAGGAGGTGAAGGAAGCGAACGAGCAAAACATCCACGGGGTGCCCAATTACACTATTAATGACGAGTTCGAGGTCAGTGGGGCTCAGGAACCGGCCGCGTTTGTGCAGCTTTTCGAGCGACTGAAAAAACGAGAGGGAAGCCTCTGAACGACTGATACTCGGCGGGAAAGAGGTGTGTGGTTGTTGGTCAGATAGTTGGGCAATTGAGCCTCGTAGCCAACACGGCCCCAAAGCTTGATTGCCAGACGTCGACAGAAGCAGTGAAAGCCAAGTGTTAGCGCCATCATCGTTCGCGCGTAGGATTCGGTCTCGGTAGGACGGGGGGGCAGGGGAAAATAGTATCCGAAATGGGGGCTTGCTACTTTAGGCATAAGGTGCTTCCCCGAGCCACCCCCTGGCGCCCCGAGTGATTGGTCCACGCCGATGACTTGTTCAGCCTCCTTCGGAGTGAGCCATCAATGCTTGCGCCTGGAATCAATGGCCTGCTCATGCGAAACAGTGGCACGCGACGGCTGGCTCATATTAGCTCCACCCATTCGTTCAGACGCGTCGGCGTGGTACCACTGCGTCACGCAGCCTTTCGCCTTTTGGAACACATTGACCGGTCCATGCAGTGGGACGGGCGAGACTGCCGTCGAAAGACGACAGCACTCTTTGCGTCTATGGTGGTTGGTCGAATTTCCGGAGCCCGGATCATCTGGTGGCTGCTGGGCTTTTGCGCTTGGCTGCTTGTCATGTCGTCTGGGGTCCCATCTGCATCGCCTTCGTGAGATGTGCGCCATATCTCCTTCTAGCTATGTGCTTTTCAGCTCTAGCCCGAGGGCCTTGGGCGGGCTTTAATCCCGTCGAGCCCCCCGATTCAGGTTTCACAGGGCATTCTTCTGTTCCTCAGTCTTTCGTTCAATCATTTGCTTCTCCTTATTAGATAATAATCAAGCCGTGGCGACATCAACATGCGGTACACTGCGTCTCTTCTCACCGCAGTCGCTGTACTCCCGGCTACTAATGCCATAGCATTCGGCGGTCCCGCACCAACGAATACAAGCCCTCAGCGTGAACTCGACGGATGGACACCGAAGCCGACCAACGGGCCAACGGTAGCTGAGTTACGGAAGAGGCAAACAAACTATTATCCCGAGGTTTGTGGTTGGGTCGATGGAATATTCGGTGCGTCTACACCCGAAATGGAACTGAAATTTGACTGACAAAGGTGAAGAGTCGGCCGTCTCTTGCCAGGAAGGTCAAACATGTATGCTCTACACCACCGTGGAAAGCGGGACTACCGGGGGCATGGCTGGCTGCTGTACGGCAGGTGATACGCAGAACTGCGGTTGGGCCTACAGCTGCATCGACCGGGACAACTATAGTGCCAACTGCGATTCGAGTTGTTCTGCCGATGACTTTGTCCGAAAATGTACCAGCGCGGCCATGCCATATTGCGTTACCTGGGCATATGCCTCGGACAGTGTATACGATTACGGCTGCGGCTCAGACGCACAGGACACGTTCCAGACTATCTGGCAAGAAGCCACAGACACCGAGTCGACATACACAACGTCGATGTCTCTGCCAACCGTGTCAAACAATGCCGTCAGCTTCGCCGACATGGCGACCGAGTCGAGCAGCGCAGTCTCGACAAGCACCGAAGCTCCTGCCGCGACGTCGTCTGCGCCCGCAGAAGAAAAGAAAAAGAGCAATGCTCCACTGATAGGGGGGATCGTAGGAGGCGTCGGTGGCGTGGCTCTTCTCATTGCGGGTGGTGTGATTTTCTTCTGCATGAAGAAAAACAAGGACAAGAAGAAGGCTGCCCTGGCGAATCAAGCGAACAACCAGCCTGCCCTCAGCAGCCAACAGCCTCCTCAGATGCAGCAGGCGCCCACGCCGGGGCCCGAGCAAGGATACTTTGGCCAAGACCAGAAGATCAATCACGAGTATGGCATGCAATCGCCCGTTTCGAATCCCTCGACGCCCGCGCCTCCGTACGCGCAGCCGTACTATGCAAACTCTCCCGTCGTTCCGCCGATGCCTATGCAGTCGCCACAGCCATATCAGGTACCAGGGCCGGCAAACGGAGCCCACCAACTCGACTCGCAGCCGTACCAGCCCTCTGGGCCTGCAAACGGAGCGGTTCAGCTCGACTCGATTAGTGTCACGCCTGCAAAGGCAGCCGGGGCCGGGCCGGCCGTGTATGAAATGGATTCTGGCAAATAGCGCGTGACTGGTCGTGTAAAAATAGATTTTCGCTTTCTCTTGTTCTTGTACGGGCACAAACGGCTGTGTCGGACGAGGTCGACATTACAATCTGCTTCGGTGTGGTTCTGTACCTTGAATCTTTCGAGGCCGGCTCGTAATACATGGAAACTGTGTCAGGTTGTGGGGTAGACAGAGTGTGAATGTCAATATGCCCACATGTCCGAGGCTGAACTAGACTCGACCGCTCTAGTTTGTGCTTGGTGGTGGCGGGTTGGGTCGGGGTTTGTCGACGTGACGGCGAATGATTATAGACAAGTTTTATCGTGCATGACTGAAATTACCAGACAGACGCATACATTGTTGACACAGACTCTCCTCCACCACGTAACGTACAAAGGCGACCAGATACAGGACGCGTCCTAGACGAACCTCGCCGGGGTAGTCTTCTGCAACACCAAAGGGTGTCTGTGCACGCTGGGCATCAAACCCAGGCCGACGGCTCTCCGGATGGCCTTTGCGATTCTCCTCTGATTGACAGGCCGCAGCCCGGTGTCTTTGGAATGCTTGATGCGGCCCATTTCGGTCATGTATTCCGACATGATGGTGAAGTTCTGGCCCAAGTCAGTGGTGCGCTCCAGCCAGTGGTGCGGGTGCCTGCCTTGTATTCGTTGATGGGGTTGATGCCCAGGGTATCAAAGGCATCGCTCTGTGGCGTCTTTCGCCCCATCTTCCACTTCTTCTGCTCCATGCCGGACAGATCGTGCGGGGCATAGACGTCGCCTGTCTTCCAGACGCGGTGGATCTGCTTCTGGAAGCTGTCGCGCCTGGCCTGCATGTTGGCCTGGTGCATGGTGGATCTGCGGTCGGCCGTCACCGTATCTCTGAAGAAGGCGGTGCCGGTCAGCGGCTGGATGGCCTGGCTGGTTGTGTTGGACGGGTGGCTCTGGGCTACTGTCGAGCTTCTCAGGACGTTGAGGATGTCAAAGTCTGGCGGCGTGAGCGCGGGCGTCGGGGGGTGAAGGGGGGAAGGAAGGCGCACTTGGCTGTTGCCGGCAGGGCGCCGACGACGACATGTGTCGAGCGGCAACGGCGATGCGGCGTGGCGTCGCCATGGTGGTGTGTATATATATGTATATATGTGTATATACGTGTATATACGTGTATATACGTGTGGGTGTGTGTTCTGCTGCGCCTGCCGTTCCGATGCGCTCGGGCCGGCTTGGCGGAATCATTTCAATTCAGTCAATTCAGTCAATTCACCTCCATGCCGCCCATCGCGTCCCTGTTCGCACGGCCGACTGTCTGTGTCGTGTCTTGTGCCTTGCCATCCGCCTGCAACCCATGGCGAGCCTCACCCTGGCGTGAATAGCTCAATTGCGCGCCGACGCCGCTATGCCGTCACACCTCACCCGCGTCGTCTTCCGCACCATGATTGCCAACAAGCCGCTGCTATATCGAGGCTGCCTGTTGCGCCCCCCCAGACCACGCATCTTGCCCCAACATGGCCTTCGTGCCTTCTCCCACTCGCACCGCCGACCCTTCCTCAACTTCCTCAAGCTCCGCCGCAAAATAAAGGACCCCGAGCTGCCCGCCGGCCTCGACAAGCTCGGCGAGCTCAGCCAAATGCAACGAATGTCTGCACGACTGCCCCCGCCTTCCGAGGTTGCCACCGCCTTCAAGCTTCTGTTTGCAAACAAGTCGCTGAGGGTCGAGGAGTTTCACGTCCGCCTCGCCGCAAATGCCTTGACATATCTGCAGCACAATCCACGACAAGATTCGCACCCGTGGCTTTCGCCCACTGATCTGCGGCAGGCAATGGAACGATTGGCAGAGCCCGCAGATGGTGGAGGGAAAACTCACCTCGACTTCGCCACCATGCTCCACGACGAGCAGGCGAGAACATCAAGAGTGGGAGATTCTGCGTCAAGCGATGCTGTGCCGCTACAAAAGGACGACTTGATCCCCTTCATACGAGCTCTGTGCCTGTACGGCGCCACCACACAAGCCAGAGCAATGGCACGCAAAGTCTTCGTTGGCCCCGTCGAGCCAAGCGCATATGACGACAACGAACGCCAGCTGACAACCGTTTGGCGAGCTATACTCCGGGGCTTCGTGAGAGAGGACAACATCGACGAGTTGGATCGGACTTTCGACATGCTCCGCGCATCCTCGGTACCCTTTGATTTGCTCATGCAACACACTCTGGTCGTGCATGCTGCCCGGCAGAATGATCTCCAACGCGCGAAGCACTGGTATTCCCAGCCTGTTTTCCGCATCCGCAAACCGACGCGACGAGATACGCCCTTGGGAGGCACCCACGCTGCCCTGCTTCGACTCTGTGCTCTAAACGGAGACTTGTCATTTGGCCAGGACGTCGTGACCAACCTATTGCAGAAGGATCCCAAAAAGGAGGCCTGGGACGCTGTGTTCCTGTGGTCTGCCGCCATTGGCAAGGGCGTCGACGAGGTTGACCGCATGATGAACGTCATGGTCCGCCGGAACGACGAGGCACGCAAGGCGGACCCAGCACACCGTCTCATTCGCCCTGACACTGGCACAATCAATGATCTCGTCGAGTTTTCAATGTCCAAGCAAGATTCCTACTCGGCCGAACGCTACATCACACTCGGCAGCAAAAGAGGCATTTTGCCAAACGCTAGAACATACACCCTACAGATGCACTACCGCCTTTCTGTTAATGACATTGACGGTGCAAGGGCTGCATACTTTGGTCTGCAAGGAGAGAAGTTGGAAGACGACCAGAGCATCGAGGGTGTTAACAAGCTTGTGCGAGCCATGTGCGCCTCCAGGCAGCAGTCCTTTGACGATGTCATGGCCATAGTCGATGACTTGCACGAACAAAAAGTCCGTCTGGAACCCGAGACGGTGGCCACACTCTGTCTCCTCCATCTTCAGCGGGGGGAAATGCACGATGCCATCGACATCATACAAATACACGCACACAAATTCACGCCTCAGCAGAGAGCCCTCATCCGCGAGCGGCTCGAACAATTCATTGTCGAACCCCAAAACACCACGCGCGATGTGTGGGACACGTACAAGATTCTGCGAAATCTATTTCCAGAAACTACGCGACCTGCACGCATCAAGATCATGAATGCCTTTTTCGCACGCAAGAGGCCGGACATGGCATGCCACGTCTTCTTTCACATGCGAAACAACACGCATCCTTCGTTGGAAGCGACCAAGGACGTATATGTAGCTGCCTTCACGGGTTTTGCCCGTAACAGCGACGCGCAAAGTCTAGAACTGGCGCACAACCAACTCAAATTGGACATGAACGTGGAGCCGGATACGCAGATCCGGAATGCGCTGATGCTTGCCTATGCGGCCACGGGCAACAACGCCAGAGCGTTGGAGCTTTGGTCAGAAATAGCCGGGTCAAAGGAGGGCCCCACGTACAATAGTATCGCCATTGCATTTAGGTCATGCGAGGGCATGCCGTTTGGAGACCAGCACGCAAAGCCAATATGGAAAAGGTTGAAGGAAATGGACATCGACATTGACAAACTCATCTTCACAGCTTACCTAGGGGCTTTGGCTCGAAATCAGCTGGACGATGAAGTAATTGCCATGCTGGAGACGGTAGAGGACGAGTATGGCTTTGCGCCAGATCTTGACATGTTGGTCTCCCCTCGCCGTGGAGGTCGTTGCTAATACTTGACAGGCTTGGAAATTGGTTCAACGCGACTACCAACAGCGACAGGCAGAAGAACGTCGAGGCGTGGATCAAAAGACACTACCCAACGGTCTGGGTTGATCTGGAGGGTCTGGGTCACACCGTAACGATGGACGGATTTGGCTATCGACTGTATAATATCAACCGCGACCTCGACCCATAGCGTACCAGCGTTGGGTAACTCCCGTAATCTGAAACGCCGTCGGTGTTCCAAAGGAACCCAGTTCTGCCCACCGTTGCTGTGCGTGCGTCGGTTCGTGAAGAACGGTTGTGCACACGGGCCCAACGGTGTCGCGGCATCATCTTATGTGCGATATAGCGCTTTCACCGTTTCCAGGGAAATATCATCACGGGGAGCCATAGCGAGTGGTCCAGGAGACACATATGAAGGGTGCGCTGGCCTCGTGAGGTTCCCGCACACACGGCCGCCTACGTGATCAGTTCTTCCTTTGCCCGCCTACCTCGCAAGATCACCAGCACGAGCCGATCTGAACAACCTGCCCTCATCTATATACATCGGCCTAGCACAAACTCTTTCATCAAATCCTGCAACTCGGCCTTCTCGATCCGCACAGCTACCATGAGGAAGGCGATCATCCTTATTGGCACTATGACCGGTGTGGTACTAGCTGCACCCACAATCGATGTCTTGAATGCTCCTTCCCTCCTCGTGGATGGTGCGTGTCATGAAGGCGCTTTGAAGGTCCAAGTGAGCGCTGCTCCAGACTCACTCTGCCGCTTCTTCTCGTATGCCAGAATTACTTTGAGGTTTGTAACATGAGCTAACTAGAACTAGCACACAAGATTGTACCGGAGATCTAGAGGCCACTGCCGCGGGTCACGATGTTCACACCCTCAAGTACACCCAATTAAACCACATCAAATCGTACATCTGCTCTCTGGGCGACCATGTCGGCATGTCCGTTCCCTCGCAGGGCGCGCTGAAGGAGCTGCGCCAAGTCGACAAGATCTGCGAGGATTGCGTGACCAACGCAGATTGGCCGGCCATTGATTTGCACACTGGGCGGGGCGGAGGCGCAGACACGCTTGACATGGGCAAGGCGGACAGGAAAGTGCACAGCATTCGGTGCGGGTAAGTCGGAAAGATGATTGTGCGAGATGAGCTGGGCAGGCGTTGGCTAATGCACTGATCTACTAGCTACATGCCCCTTCCACGTCGCGACTTGTCTGCACCCTCGTCTTCGGGTTCGATAACCAAGAAGACGTCTCTCATGACGCGGGCCGAATCACCTCCTAGCTCAGGAGATTTCATGGTCTGTCGGAACGCTGGGTACCTGGGAGGGATGCTATTGGGGCAACCCCCTGCACAACTGCCACATTATCAAACCAGAATATGCCGTCAGCTCCATTGTCGTCATCAAGGGTGCCAGCTGCAAGTTCTGGAAGCAACCTTCATGCCCTGAGAATGGCCAGGCACAGGCGGATTGGGAGTCAGATGCCAAGAAGAGGACGATGGAATACCAGGCTCTCGGTCCGTTGGAGGGCAAGCTGGCGGCTCTGTTCTGCTATTAGCAGATGGCTCTTTTAGTATCATGGATGCTCAGATTTCAAGCCGTCGACAATGGATGGCTCTATCCGTTCAGGTCAGCGTTTGCGACTGAAAAGGAAAGTGGCTGATGGACCCAAATCGGGGTTCCATGTGAAATAGATGAGGCACACCATGACTTACTTGGACTTCTAGCCTGTCGCGTGAATCTCGCGTGAATCTCGCGTGAATCTCGCGTGAATCTAATCGCCCAGAGGTTGCACGGCACTCTCAGAAAATCATCGTGATTGGTAACCACTGAAGGTCGGGATGTGTCTTCTCAAGCCGATCCAGCCAATATCAACTTCGGGAGCTATAAAGCTATTGTTTCAAGTCTGCCCATATGATGCGAGTGGGTAAATTATGTACACGAAACGAACCGACGAGCCATGCATGCACAGTATCCTTCAAAGACGTAGCTTGCACTGGGCAGAAGCGCAATCAAACAACCGTCCGGCATCACGGACGATACACGTCACACCACTCGTCACAACGGCGCTGCCGCACGAGCTCTCTCGAGGTCGACGGCAGCTAACCTCCGACTCTCCCTCTTGACCGCATTAGTGCATGACCCACCCTTGCACGCCTGATACAAACTAATGGCGCCGGCGCCTCCACACACCTGCTTCTTGTTCCCGGAGCACTTCATCAGACAGTTCCCCACGCTACCCACGACGGGGGCTCTATTACTGGCCACGCTGTTGCCGCAGTAGCACTCGCCCGCGTACTCGACGCCCGCGTAGCCAAAGGCCCTGGACTTGCAAAAGTCGACGCACTTGTCCACCGTCATGTCGGCGCTCGAAGTCCAGGCTGCGTTGAGCGTGCGCTGCCCGGCCACGTCCTTGCCGCAGCCGACGTACCGGTACGCCTTGCTCTTGGTCACGTCGACGTAGCCCAACGTCTCGGGCGAGGCCTTGAGATTGAGCTTGGGCGCTGCGCAGGTGGACTGCGGGGATGCATCGGCGGGCCCGTACGTCACTGGGTTACAGCCCGGGAGGGCGGCGAGGACGCCGGAAACGGGCTCGTTGATCAAGGGAGCGAGTTTGCACTCTTGAGCTTCGCTTTGGGTGCGCATGGTGAAGGAGGCGCGGGACTCACAGTCGGCATCTTCGCCGCAGATGTCGAGCGCCTTCTGGAGCGCGGGCACGTCCCAGCCATTGATCTAGACGCCGAATTGTCAGCTAAAGGGGCTTGTGGATCGAAACGGGACGGGGGGCTCACAAAGTCACCGTGGTAGCCGTAGCCTGTGCCGTCCCCGTTCGCGAAGACAAAGGGCTGCTTGTCGCCGTACCACATGTTCTTGAATCCTTTCGTATCGTAGTAGACCTCGTAGAACAACGTGACTAGATGCACCGGATGGCTACTCGGACACTCTCCACCATTGTAATTGCCATTCTTGGGGTACACGACGTGAGTCTTGTGGTTTGCAGAATCCGTATTCTTGCCATCCCAACACGAAGGAAAGGTGATTTGCGCTCGTATCTGGTCGCAGGGTTGATTGGGCAGGGACTTGGTCTCTGGTCCATTGCCACCAACGCACCTGTGAGTTACGGCGCGGCCTGCGAAATCGTCCGTCTCGTGGCGCTTCAAAGAGTCGCCGGCCATCATGCGGAAATCGGGCGGGAAGGCGCGAAGCTTATCGTTTTTGGGGCCGCCGCGATACCTATGTCTAGTAAGCTACTAGGCAGGGAGGTTGATGACCATGTGACACGTACAAGTAGTAGATGGCCATTCCACCAAGATTGCCCTGGTTGTTGTCGCCAATGATGGGAACGCTCAGGAATGATCCATTCTGGGCTGTAAAGTATAGTTTTGAACTCCAGTAGTTGCTCAAGTCTTTTTTGATATTGCAAGTGCTACACTTGCTTGCCCTCGCTTTGTTATAGTTCATGGTGACGTTGAAACCATTGCCGCCCGAGATGGTGTGAACATGTTCGGAAGCGACGTTGGGAGAGACTATTGGGTCCGCTCTTTGGTCGAAGAGACGACTATAACACTGGACAACAAAGGTGCTACTTGCTGGGATAGCAAGGGAAGCTGCGAGGGCGAAAAGACGGGACGGCTTCATGGCGGATGCGAAAAGAAAGTGTGGCGCTTCTGGTAGAGGGCTGAATAGAATAGAATTAAGGGAGAGTGTGGAAAAGAATGACACAGGTTTTAAACCTGGAAGAAGGTGAAGTGAGAAGCTAGCTCGAACGAAGGAGATGTCGGCGCGGACGAAGGGTGAAGGGGTGCTTGATATGTGTTCCCCGCCTCGAAAAATTCATGTCTCCTGCATGGCGCGCCCACGCATGGGGGCCGATGCGAGCGGGTTCCTGCAGCAGCGTCGACGCATGCCTCGGCGAATCGAGTGCGTGCACAATTATCCATGTGTTGTTGCAGCGAGGTCCTTGTATGTAGGCGTGGCAGTTTCGAAACAAGTGGCACCCAGCACCCCGGCGCAGCGTGTCGCCTGTGTCTTGATGTGGCGATGACGCTGCACGAGATATTAATCTGGATGCCAGATAGGCCTGAAATAGACTGAAATAGACTACCGATTGCGCATGTTGGAGGATGCAGTCAGTCAATATATCTCAGCGAATGACACGGGCAAGAGAGATGCAGGACAGAGAGGGAGTCTGCGTGTGTGGGTGAAGCGATGCTCGGGTGCCATGGTCGAAGAGAAGCGCATCGACTGGTACCTTCCGTGTTTGCGCTTCCCTCAACAAGGCGCGCCTTCCCCAGAGGACCGATTTCCGGTCAAGGTCGTCATCTATAGCCCCGCTCGTTCTTCACGTGCTCCATGACGCAAGACGCCATGACGCTACCAAACGCACAAAACACGCAGAGGGTGCGCGGCGAATCACGTCGCTCAGAATGGCCGCGCGCGACTTGTGCGGGAGGGACGTGCTTGCAAACGTCGCCGCAGAAAGTGCGCCGACGACGAGATATAAGAAGGCCGCTCGCTCACATTTGCTGCTACCTCGTTCAACCGACAAAGCACACACACACACAATCTTCTACATTCCAGACCATTCCAACTCCCAAAGAGAGCTACTCGTCACCATGGGCAACTGCGGCTGTGCATCTTCTGGAACCTGCAACTGCGGCCAGGGCTGCTCTTGCGACAACTGCCCTGTAAGTTCTCGTGTCGTGCTGGGACCATGTACTTGGACGGCTGTTAACCGCTTCTGCAGCACAAATAAACCAAAATATCGGCCATGGACGGGGTGGCAGATGAATGCAGGCTAATTGGCGGGCGACTGTATGCTTGAATGCGGGCTACAGTACGTTGGGCTACTTCTACAAGAATATCAAAACCCTGAATCACCACACAACACATTTTCATCACTGATGCCATACAATTCTCTTTTGACAGTCGTGCTTCATGAATTTACCGCCTTTCACCCCGCTGGCATGCTGGCTTTACGCTACCCATATCCTCACCCACCCCAGCACACACGTCCAGCTTCGCTTCCATCAGCCCAAATGTCCCATGGTCGCGTCGCCCACGCCACTCATTCTTGCTCCATGTGTAATCAACCACAGCAAACCGTCACGTTCTCTTCCATGCGATCTTTGCCACCAGCACCAACATAGAATGACTCCCATCCAAAGATGAAAAATCCAATGTAGGCGCCGATGAAAATGCAGATTATGACATACCCGTTGTAGTACATGGCGAGCAACATGATAACTAAAGGTCGTGGTACAAAGTCAGCGTAGGTCGTCGAAATAAAGGTATCAACTGGGGCTTGAAACGCTCACATAACCATACTAAAACACTGCTCAGGTAGTATTCCAGACAGTCAATTTGAGAAGAAGCGGTCGCTTGTACAAAAACCTTACTCACAGTACGCCACGGCAAACTGAAGCATATGCAACAGAGCGCGAATGGCCTGCTGGAACACATTCGGCCTGAACTTGGCCTGCGCCACACGAGACGGACCAGCAGCTGCCGATGCCTGCGCGCCTTTGCCGTTGTTGTCGCCGTCATGGCTATACGACGATGGGGATACCGCTGGTACCGGAGAGATTGATCGAGTGTACTGGGAGAGGATGTAGCGGTCGTACCTGGCGTGGCACCACGGTCAGCTGAATCAAACACAGTGAGAAGGCAAAGATATTGCTAACTGCCACCCTAGCTCCATAAAGCAGCGCTTTCCAAGGCGCTGTTTCATGACTTTGCAGAGTTTGGCCAGAGGCAATCGCTTTGTAGCTTAGACTTGGACGTACTCCTTGCCCCCGCGGCGCAAAAGCTCGAGGACAATGACGAGGAGGATTACGCCGATGCACGAGCCTGCGAACATGCCCTTGCTGGTCACGTGCCATGAGCTCGAGATGAAGCACGAGTCGACAGTGTACCAGTTCCACAACATCTGCCCGAGGACATGAATCAGTCTTGGCGGCACCTTTGACTCGGTCGTTTGCGCGTGGAGCTTACCGATATCTTGCAGCCTCCCATTGCCATGTCCATGCTAGCAGCAGCGCTATCAGTTGGCATGGCCATCATGGCAGTACCAGTGGGAGACATATCCATGGAGTGGTCCATGGCGGCGGCTTCGAATGTGTCTTTGTGTGCTCAGGTGCTGAACAGAAATTTGACAAACGGCGTGCTTAAGAAGTGAAAAAAGAACTGCGAAAGTAAAATGAGCAGATTGATGAGCAAGTTTGGGTTTGTCGAGTCCGATAATGGCGCGGGTTTGAAGGATACGGAATGAAGGGGAAAGGGGGTAAAACAGAGCAACTATTGATGCTGGTCAGGAACAAATGGGGCACCTGCTGATTGTGACAGTAGAAACGATTTAGTTCAATAAGTAAGCTGGCTGGCACTAGGACTACCAGTGCATTATATAGCTGCTCACTCGCAACTCCCTCTAACTAAAACTAGTGAGCATTGGCCAGCCAGAAAATGGCACCTTTCCTCGCCCAAAGGCAAATGCTCCAATCTCGCAGGCGCTGACTTGGATGCGGTTCGTCGAGGCCGAGGAGCTGCAGGATGGGATGCTTGACAAGACTCGGTGGCGCCGTCTATTGCGGATCGAGTTTAGCGGCGAGCATATTTGCGCGACTTCCACCACGGCATGCCTCGCGCTTGCCCACTCTAGGGTTCCTTCCCTTCACGTTACTGAGAGTCGGTACCCATGGCTCAGACAATGTGGGCTCATAACGAGGCGAGCCGACGACTTGCAGCTTCAAGCCCCCCTGTTGCATATGCACATGCCTAACATGTACGGCATGCCCATTTTTTTTATCTGTTAAAAGCATAACCTACCCTATCAAAAGTGGAGCAGCTTTAGACGCTCTAGAAGAGCCTGAGAAAGGTAGGCCATGGATCACGTGAACTTGATGAAGGGGCAACACTGTATTGAGCTGACAATTCTAGTCCTATGCTGCTTGGCTCTCGGAAAGCCGGCGCTGCGAACGCTGCCATCTCACACCTTTTCCACTTGCACGATACTGGCGTCTGGACTTTTCCTCCCAGATTCCATCACGCCATCCTCACCAGATACCGGGCGTCTCCTGAACTGTTCCCATATTACCTTGTGCATTGGTCTTGAGAAAAGTAGATCCATAGCCTCCAACGTGACTCCTTTCGTTTCAGGGACAAACATGAATGACCAGATGCCCATGGAAAGGAGAATGGCCGCAAAGAAGAAGTAGGCCCCGTACCCGAGGTCTGAGATCATGTAGGGCGTGCTGCGTGCAATGATGAACGACCCGAGCCACGTGTCTGCCGTCGTGAGGGCGACACAAAGCATGCGTATGTCCAATGGCATGATTTCAGACGCGTACGTCCACGTGATGCCCTGCCACGTCGCGCAAATGATGAAGGCGTTGACGTAGACACAGACCATGGCAAGGTATCCCCAACCATCGCGTGTAACATCGCCTCTTGCAGCAGCTGCAGCGGGGTCGGCGCGCATCACATAGCCTCCTATATACCACATGGGTATGCAGCCCAACACGGCCCCCCAGATCAGGCCCTTGCGTCGTCCTACCTTCTCCACAACGATGAAGGTAAAGGTAATCATCCCAAGCGTCTTGGCAATGCCGTAGAAGCCAGTCGAGAAAAGCTTCAGCGAAGTGCCGGCGATGCCCAGGGTTTCGAAAATCCTCGGTGCGTAGTAGGTAATGATATTCACACCTGTGAATGATTGCAGGAACATGAGGGCGAGTCCAATGCCCATGCGGTTGCGCGTCCCCTTCTCGAACAGTTTTCGGAATTGCGCCATCTTACTGAGACGAATAGTACTGCGCTCCTCGACTTGCAAGCGAATTTCACCCATCTCGCGCTGGATGTACGAGTGCGACGAGGGCAAGCCGCGAAGCTTGGTCAAGATGCTCTCTGCAGCCTCGACATTGTCGGTTTTCATCAGGAATCGGGGAGACTCTGGACACCACAACATGCCGAAGACTAGCATGACTCC
The DNA here is from genome assembly GCA_010093805.1 of Polyplosphaeria fusca. Classification (NCBI taxonomy): domain Eukaryota; kingdom Fungi; phylum Ascomycota; class Dothideomycetes; order Pleosporales; family Tetraplosphaeriaceae; genus Polyplosphaeria; species Polyplosphaeria fusca. The sequence goes on from ML996210.1 coordinate 83,109, forward strand.
GGGGAAGAGTTGGAGTGCGAGTGGGATGACCCACTGTGCCTTGTTGCCTACGTTAATCGTCCGGTCCGTGGCGTAATTGATCCAGAAGCCCAGCATTCCTCCACCTTGTGACGCAATCTCGAAGATACCGACGAGGCGACCGCGAATAGATGGGGGAGCGACTTCTGCAATGTAGACGGGAACAGTCAAGGAGGAAGCTCCGATGCCCAGGCCTGCGATGGCCCGCCCGGCGTAGATGAGATTCAAGCTCCCTTGTGCTGCAGTCATCAAAGTGCCGCCCACGAGGAATACGAGGCCCGCGAGCATGATGGTCTTCTTCCGGCCAAGTTTCTCGGCGATTGGAAATGTGAATAGGGCGCCGAAAAAGCAGCCGGCCTGCACTTGATCAGCTGCCGTCTGGTGTAGGCTTCAATGTTGTTGGAGCAATAACCTGGAAAGTGGAGACAATGTTGGCCTGGATTGTATCGCGAGTCGTCTTGTCGACATGTTCCCACCCGAAATCGCGGATGAATGAATTGAGCGCCATAGTGCCGCCGATGACAGCCGTGTCGTACCCCATTGCAAGCGCCGACATGGACGCAACCATGGCTATCAAATGGATTCGCCAGTTGCGAACCTCGGGTGGGTCCAGTGTCCCTGTAAATACGCGTTAGTACGTCTCGATCATGGGGCGGCAATTGCTAGTACCCGAAGCGTGCGTATTCCAGCCCATGGTGCGATGTCGTAGAGCAAACGAAAAACGGCCAATTGCGCGGAGGGGGACACGGTAGAAACAGTGGCTAGATGGCTATCTTATACAAATATGCCGTGCGGGGAGCGGCCACATGGATGCATTATGACCTGCTCTTTCTGGGTCATGGCTCGAGGCATGTGGCACACAGCACCTTGGCCGCGGCTTGGGGAGCGTCGGGATGCTTATTACGATGAAGCGGAGTGGAGGCCAAGATTACTTGGCTCTCAAGAGTGGGGCGGATCTGACGGCTGCGGGGAATCTGGGGAGTCGCGGGGGAAAGTCGACCGAACAATCGACTCCATGTCGACGTCGCCGAGCATTTGGTCGTCGCGGTGGGAATGATGTTTCAGGCAATCTTCGCGAAGAGACACAAAGGCTGCTAATACTAGTGGAGCGGAAGACGATGGAGGTGGTCGTGTTGAGCGATTCTAATCCACAACTGGTTAGCGTGAGCCAGGTTGCTTGTGGTCTCCCGGTAACATGGACGTACAAGGCTTTTGAAGCTACGAAGCAGTGTTGGCCACGAAGCGGGAGGGGAGGTTGAAATGTGGGTTGAGAAGGCGCTACCGTCCGAAGCGGCTAGCGTTGGGTCCCACCAGACAAGACCCGCGCGCCCAGTGCCCAGCGTCCTCTACCCAATATCTTCCCCGGGGCCCCTCCTGCAACCACATGCCCCCGGAGAGACGTCAGGACAGGGCATTCCTCGCCCACGCTTCCACACGCTTCCTCCCTCGACTCCATGACGCGGCGGCTGCAGGTACACGGCAACCCGGCTGAACCGGCAGCCCGGTCTCAACGCCCCATGTACCCTTGTAGCAGGCACATGGGCGGCGCGGCGCTTGCCATTGGCCAATCCATACCAAGTCCGTCATCAACCGCACGGCTCCTGTTGACGACGTTGTGCGGTATAAATCTTCGTATGCGCGCCCAGCCCTTGTCGAAGCTTGTCGGAGCTTGTCCTTCGCGCTCTTGACGCTCTTGAGCAAATCATGGCGCACCTCGTTGCTTTTCTCTCCGTCCTCGGCCTGGCTTCAGCGGCAACCACCCTCTCGGCCGCTTCCAATGTCGGCCAGTCCACTGTGAACAACTACCCACCCGCCGGCAGTATGTCTGTCTCGCACCCGGATCACTGCCTCGATCTCGATGCTAACCACGCCAGCCGCCGCCGACTCGGTGCTCTTTCCTCCCGAGTCCGTCGTGGGATTTGCGGGGCCAACGCCAACCGGCCTAGAACCAGCTGCCGTCAGTTGCATTGCATCACCTCCTTTGCGTCCGTGATGCTCACCTATTCAGGCTCAAACGGCGCCTTCCTATCCATATGCATCCGGTGATGCCAATTCGTTTCCCCTCATCGCCGGCGCCCCCCACGGCGAGGGCGTAGACTCGAGCTTCAATATTAAAAACTACTGGGGTAATCTGAGCCCTTGGCGCTCTTTGGCTTCAGCAGACTACGGACTGCCAGATGCAAGCCCACTCATCCCGGCCGGCTGCAACATCGTGCAGATGCATCTTCTCTACCGCCATGGAGCTAGGTACCCAACGAGCGGCGCAGCACCCGCTACCTTTGCCCAGAAGCTGGCCAACGCTACAAAGACCGGTCTGGCCTTCTCAGGAGAATTGTCTTTCCTCGCCGACTGGTCATATAAGCTCGGGGCTGAGCTGCTCACCCCCTTTGGCCGCTCGCAGAATTTTATGCTTGGAGTCGCATATCGCCAATTGTATGGAGAGCTTCTTAACAATTTCACCGAGACCAAGACCATCCCCGTCTTCCGCACCGAATCTCAGGACCGTATGGTGAAGACGGCCGAAAACTTTGCTGCCGGCTTTTTCGGTGTACCCGAGTACATGGACCAGGTCAACATTGAGATCCTTGTCGAGACTCCTGGACTAAACAACAGCGGCGCGCCGTATGAAGTTTGCAACAATTCCAATATCGCCACTCGCGGGAGCATCGGCACCACCGTCGCCGCAAAATTTGCCCTGGACGCTTTCAATGCCACTCTGGCCCGGTTGAACTCGCAAGTTGTTGGCCTTGATTTTACTCCCTCCGACGCAATTGGCATGCTTCAACTCTGCTCTTACGAGACCCACGCTCTTGGGTATTCCAAGTTCTGCAATCTGTTCACCCAGCAGGATTTCCTCAATTATGAGTACTACTACGACCTATCCTTTTATTACAACAACGGCCCAGGGTCCCCAGTCTCCGCTGCCCAAGGAAAGGCATACTTGCAGGAATATCTAGCCCGCTTCACCCACAAGTATCCTTCGCCATTCAGCGCCTTGAATGAGACGTTTGACAATTCGAGTACCTACTTTCCTCTGAATCAGTCCATCTATGCCGATGCTACCCATGAAGTCGTCGTTCTCGACACACTGACGGCCTTCAACCTCACAGCCCTCTTCGATGGGCCCCCTCTCAGCCCCACAGGCGACCAGAGTCGCAACACCTTTGGCGCCAGCAAGCTCGTACCATTCGCAACTCACTTTACCACCCAAGTGCTTGAATGCCCGGCATACCAGCCAACCAAGCAAATCCGTTTCATTGTGTGAGTGCGAGTTTCCTGTATAACTGCTGAATTGGTTCGCTGATGTCAAGAATTAGCAACGATGCGGTAGTACCAATCAGCAAGTCGTACAAAGATTGTCCAGCTGATAAGGACGGCCTTTGCTCGTTTGATAACGTTGTCTCTGTTCTCACAGACCGTATGAACGAGATTGACTACGACTACGACTGCTTTGCGAATTATACTGCAAGTGCCGGTGTGGACTACAACGGCCGTGCCCCACATTCATGATTAATAGTTAATGACGAAACTAGCACAACTCCAAGCCTTCAAGAGCAGAAGCTCAATGTAAAAATAATCTGCCCGTATCACGGAGCCAATAGTCGCAGCCGAGATCAACACCGGCTTGGGGATGATGCTTTTGAATCTCATACAGCATAATATTGTCTAGAAAATAATTCAACGTTCCTTGTGCTCCCGACGACTCTTGAGTTAATGAACGAGCATATACCTTGACGTGGAAGGCTTTGAAACGCATTTCCTATAATTACGATCGAACTGACACAGAAATAGGGCAAGAAACTCTCCCTAATGACATCGCGATTGGCATGCAATCAATCAAGGCTTAGCTTGATCGCTGGACGAGATCTGGCTCGCTCGCTAATCGTGGTTTTGATTAACCATGCGGCACTTTAGACTTTCCAATACCGATTGATGAAACAGATGTGGGGAAGAGCGGTTTGCCGTTCCGCGGTAGAATCTAAGCACTATCCACGGACGCGGCAGTGAAATAAAGTTGCGCGTTCCCCAAATTTGCCTCTCCACGGCAATGTTCATTCGCACGCTCCTGTCCGCGCTGCAGCTCACGGCAGCTGCAGCATTTCCATCCACCAGAACAAGATCGCTCAGTCTCGAAGGCGCCAACAAATTCACCAGCTCACAGTGGAGTGATGGCAAGGCAAAACTCAATTACAAGAACGGGCCTGCTGGCCAGTTCAGCATAACTTGGACACCCGACAACGGAAATCTTGTCGTCGGAAAAGGATACGTTGGCGGCAATAGCAACCAGGTCGTGAATTACACAGGCACCTTTGAGCCCGAGGGCTACGCATACCTTACCGTTTATGGTTGGACGACGAACCCGCTGATCGAGTACTACATTATCGAGAACTGGCATCCCGAACACGAGCCTGCGGCGCCACCGGAGGGAACCGAGATGGGAAACGTGACGAGCGATGGCAGCGTGTACTTGATACGGACCAAGATGCGCGTCAACAAGCCCAGCATCGTCGGCACCGCCACCTTCCGACAGATCTTTTCCGTGCGCCAGGACAAGCGGGCGAGCGGCATCATCACGGTTGCGAATCACTTCGCGGCATGGGAGCAGGCTGGGTTGGAGACGGGCAAGGTATGAGAACATGTTAGAGTTTTATCAAAAGTTTCCAAAACTAACCTTTTGCAGGTCGTTGGAGTCGAGTTGGCCGTGGAAGGTAACAACTCGACGGGACGGGCGAACGTGACCATCTTCTAATGGAACACTTCGATCCGTGAACGAAGTATATGCGAGTCGATTTGTGGGAGAAGTTGTGCTTCATTGAACAGAGCCGTCCAGGGGCAGAGTAGAAAGAGCCAGTCTAGGTGGGACGCAAGGCTGTGTTAAACTTTCCCTAAGCTTGGTTACTATCGCAAGTCCTTCGTCCCTTTTCTCGTGTTGCGTCAGAGGCTTTGCGTTTGCCGCTCCAACACATGCTCACAATATAGGGGAAATGCCAAATGAAGCGAACGGACTATGTGAGATTTCATCCTGTAACTCTGCACACCACGTCCCGCAAAGGAGGGCTTCTCATTGGGGGAAGGTGACCATGGACATTGGGTGCACACTGGCCCGAAACTTATCGCCCTTGACCTGAATTTCGGCAACTGCCAGACTACATGGACCCTTTTTGGGATGGTATGACGATGGCATTGACGAAACAGTACATTCAACCGGGAAGCGGCAGAGCTTGCTTGAGGTCGGCTTTTGCGGCCTCGACCGCGGCGGAGAGGAGCTGGTGGCCACCATGCCATTGGCAAGCGTTCGGGCGGGGAGGGCAACCAGGGCCGCGGGACAGTGAAAGTGAAAGATCAGGCAATACGGGAGACGAGGGCGAGGGAATCTATGCATGCCCCGCAGTCTAGACGGTTGCCGGGGCCCATCTCTTACTCTCACTCTTTACTCTTACTCTTCTCTTCCTGTCTCTCTACTTACAACTCTTCTCTCCTTACCTCTTGCCCAAGCCCTGCCCGACCAGCTCCGTCACGTTCACGACGCTCAGACTGAAAGGCTCTCCCCTCTTCGCGCGGTACGGCCCCGCCCCAAAGATCATCAGATGGTCTGGATACTTGGTCATGACGTGCAGCGCCCTCGCATATCCTGCCTTCTGTGGCACGTCCCTCGTCTCCCACGCACCCGCGTCTCCGCCCCTGGTGTTGATGAACAGCTTCTTGTGATTCGCGTCGGTCATGATGATGGTGCCGTTGGCGCCGCCCGCGGGGCTCCACACCACGTACGGCGCTGACCCTGGCTCCAGGATCTTGGACGCATTCGAGCGCGAGTCTGCCGCCTCAATGTCGAGCGGCGGGGCCGAGGCAAAGGCACGCGGGTCCGCGGCAAGCTTGTAAACGTCCGGGAAGCGGTTCCCGCCTTTTGTGCGGTTGCCGCGCCCGTACTCGTACACCAGCATGTACTGGCCGAGTGGCGGAATGTACGAGATGACCGTCATGCCTGTCCAAAACGTCAGCATTCAGTCGCCTTGTCCGCCATGTGCGAGTCCTACCAGGCCGATCGGCATATATTGAGTAGGCGGCATCATCGACGGCGTCGTTCCACTCTTCTAGGTTCGTACTGGTCTGGTGCGAGAGCTTCTGTCCGTGCTTCTGATCGCGGCTGTCCGAATAGTACGCAATGACTTCGCTGTTGTACTCCATCAGGAATGGCTCCCAAATCGAACTCCCCCCATTCTTGGTCGTCGGTGGCCCGCCTTGCGCAATCGTCGTGACGAAGCTCCACGTCTTCCCCTTGTCGGTGCTCGCATACAGATCGATGTTGGTCGAGTCGAAGCTCATGCGATTGCCGGCCGCCAGAACGGTTCCGGACGGGTAGTCTCCAAATTTCTTGGAAGTTTGGAGCAGCGCTGGCTGTGCTCCCAGACCAAGCGGCGAACCATCATCGGGGTCCTCGTCGACTTCAATCGCTGCCGTTAGCCGAATATGGCACCCGGGATTCAATCGGGGGACCTACACTGACGTCCCACCAGCCTGCGATTGTCGCCGTCATCATCGCCGTCATCGGTCTGGTTTCCAACACTCGAGATCCATTCCCAACTCGCGCCGCCATCCGTGCTCTTGAAGATGGGGAAGAATTGTGGAAAGCGAAGGCTTAGCGTGCACGTTGCCAGGAGGGAACCGTCGGACAGCTCCGTTACTCGTGGGTATCCAACAGTCTCATTCCCCTTTGGCGAGTAGATGGTGTGATTGCTGAAGAAGCTAAATGCCCCTGGTGATGGCGCTCTTTTGGCGGCCGCAATGTCTGATATCGTGACGGGTTGAACAGTGGATGCGCCCGCTCCTAGAAGGAGGGAGGCGAGCGGGAGCAAGAGAAGCGCTGCCATGACGGTCCAAATGAGACTAGGTTACCCTCCCACGTTGAGCAATCAAGCGGGTGCGGCTCCAATTATACATATGGCGAGGTACGTACCGTCTTCGGCCTCGCGGAGCTTGCTCTTCGCCAAACGGGCGCACAACAGGCATTGTATAGGCCAGCGCTTCGGGCGAAGTGCCGAAAAGACATCACGCTCGGTACATCATGTGAGATCAATTGTTCTTCAATCATGGCAAAGATTACATCTGCATGTAGATACGGCCTTTCCGGCACGGCCGCAGTGTTCCTGTCGCACAAATGAGCCGTTTGCAGAGAAAAGACTGCCAAGTGTTAATTGCATCAATATGCGCCGGAATACGAGTCAACAATTCTCCGAACGTGCTAGATTGTCGTTAATTCAACTGTGCCTGCTCGGTGCAGCGGCTAAATACGAAGTGGAGCGTCCATGGTTATCGATACGTTTGCGCGCTGTGGGGAACTATGCCTTCGTCTGACTCTTTCTCGTCCAACTAAACGGCTTTTTTTTTTTGGTGTACACAGGAGAAGCACTTCGTCCCAATACACAAGATCGGTGGCGCGAGGTACGTTCAACAGGTGCAGACATTGGAAGTAACGTCTTTCCTTTGCACATCCATAGAGGCATACGCAACTATACACTACGAAGCGAATGAGTAGTTTCACAAGCGAATGACTCTTCTCGTCGCAAACTTGTCACGCCCCTCCCCGGCCTCACCGAGCTGCTCTACACTTTCCGCGGCCCGGGTCCATACCCAACCCCGACACCCGGCCGTCTCACTTCACCCCACTTCAAGCTACCCTGCCTCCCATGATTCTCATCTTCTCCGGGACGCTGCTCTTGCTCGCCTCCAAACTGCTGTTTCGCCGCTTGCTTCTCGAGATCCACACTATCCAGAGAATGCGAGCTGATCCTTTTCTCCACCTCGTCCCCTTGCTGTCCAACCCACCGTTCGTGTTGTCCCAATCTCCGGTTGAGTATCTCTAGGTCCAGCCCCTGGTCCGGTGCCCGAGAGAAGCGATTATTTACTACAACGCTTCGACGCCTAGCATCCACATAGGCATTGTTTGGCAGCGCGTCGCTAGAACTAAGCTGGCGTATGACCACGGGCTGGTCCTCCGTAATGGGCTGGATATTGCGCCAGCGGTAGATGAGATCGAGCGCGGGAATGGATAGGCCATGCACGACGATGGAGAAGAGGACGAGAAAGTACACGACGGGGACCATGGCACGGAGCAGGTCTTCTTCTTCGTGTGTTGTGGCGTCTTCGAGGTGCGGGAATAGATGCTTTGTATGCTCAACATAGAATACAGCACCGATACCTAGTTGACGTGAGTAATTGCGACATGGTGCCGGGCAATGACTGACCGATTGGGCCGAAATAGCCCATGAAGAGAGCTTCCTTCCACGTCTTGACAGTGTTGGGCATGAGTTTGTACATGACTGGGGGCGTTAGTCTGTTGATAGGTTTGAGAATTAGGCTTTCTTACCCATCATGGCGGGAATACGTCTCAACAACAACACTAAGAAGCCCAAGACGAGGAGCCGGCCAACGGTGATGCCTGTGAGGTCGGGCTGGTTGAACTGATTCCATGGGAAGACCGCCCCAATGTACATGAAGCCGCCGAAATTGAGCAGAACATCGATACAACTGTTGACCTCGTCGTGGCGTTTCAGTGTCTCGGCAAGGTATTCCCCGTTCCAATTGAGTGCGGCGCCAGCGCAGAAACATGCGAGAAGGTCATCAAGGCCGGCAAGGCCAGTGACGCCAATGGTGAAGAGGCCCAGCGCCGTGGGATACAAGAGCAGAGACTCGCTGTCGATCCATTTCCTGCGTGAAGCGTGAGTATAGTGGACGACTCGGTATGCACGCATTGGCGAACCTTCGCAGTGATAGTCTCACTGCATGCAAGCTCGCATAACCCAGTACACCTCCTACAACAGCACCGAGGAGGATGAAGTAGAGCCAACCTTCGACAAGCCAGAGCTCCATTGCCTTGCCGGTACCCCCTCCAAGGCGTCCGACATCGCCGGCGCGAACCATAAGGCGGTGAGCAACATTGCTTTCGCTGGCACCTGGCTTGAAAGTGGGGTCGTCGGCGTGCCGGATGAGGAACGTGGCGAGTCTACTTGGTCAATAAAAGCGAAGCAAAAGCACCGAATCTACACGTACAAAAGGAACGGAAACCCAAACCCATCGTTGGATCCGGCTTCGGCGGAGATGATCTCACGAAGAGCGCGAGGGACGTATTTGTCGGCAAAGGGTCCTTTTGCAATGGCCTGTGAAAGAACAGGATCAGTCGAAGTGACCAGTGAGCCGATGACCATGGCAGAGAGCTGTGGCAAGGTTAGTCAGTGCATGTCATTGGGAAACGCTCACGCACAGTGGTAAGCTTTGGAATCATAAGCATGATGCAGCCGGTAGTACACAGCCACATGATGGTCATGACCGGGATCAACAAAAGAGCCATGTCTTTCCATCGGTGCCACGGATACTTGGCTGGCAATTGATAGCCAGCCATAACCAGCTGAACGCCGATGACTACTCGACACATGCCCTGAAGAGTCAGTGTTGTCTGACGAACTGGCCGCGCTGCATACCAATGTGATATCGCCCACTTGATCTTCCACCGCCGAACCCCATCTTTCAGCATCGACAAACTTGGCGGCTATCGGTCCAAGAATGATGCCAGCGAGTACAGCAGGCAGAGCTTCGCCAAGATACCATTTCTGCTTGATCTTGACCGAGATGATGCCAAATAGCACGGTGAATGCCCCTAGAACGGAGATGATGATGTTAAGCTCACTGACGTCGAGAGTAGGCATCTTGACGGCCTTTGGTAAGACTTTGGTGCGTTATACGTGGAGAGTGCCAGGAAGGAAGCCCAAGACAGGGGAAAAGGCGAAGCCGGGTGCTGGGCACAAGCAAGCAAGAAATTATTAGAAGAAGTCAGACCAGCTGTGAGTTTTACAACGCCATTGCGCACCAAAGACGAGATGGATGGGTTTCGTGGGTAAATGGACGAGAACGAGGGAGAAACGGACACAGGAGAAACGATCGTACGATGGGGTGGAAGGTCTTAAAGGAAAAGTAGGCGCCTAGGTGAAACGGGAGCCAAAGAATATCTGATACAATGAATGTTCAACATTGGCTTTCGTTTGCGTCCTATACGAAAGCAGCGTCGGGAATGCGCGGGTGCTGATCGTCACTTCCCGGTCTCGGTGCAACCCACTTGGGCATTTCAGGAACAATAGGTGAGGCATTTTCAGACGGCATCAAAGCCAAGAGCAGCTTCATCCCGATATCTTGAGACTCTTCATTCTCCTGGCCGGAACGCGGATCTCGCAGCTCGCGCTATGACGACTGCATGGGAATCAAATGCCGAGGGCTGAGCTTGTCGGTGATACAAACTTGGCTCTTGGAGTATTGTGGGATGCCAGCTTTGGCGGAGCAAGCTGGCTTGGTGTGTAACTTGGCAAGTAATTGTGTCCATGATTGGACAAGGCGTCGGTATGAGAAGGAAACAGTGACGATTCAATCCGAAAGACCAAGAGGGTATGTCACTTTGCGGCCTGACGTGGGCGGCGAGAAGACTTCTTGTTCAGGACTCGCCATGTGCTTATACTTGGATACCGTGACACGGATTCAGAGCTTAGCACAAGACGCTTGGAAGGGGCTACACGCACGATTTATTCTATTCAAGCTGGTCAGTGGTGTGCGGATGCCGTCCATCGGGGTGATTATCACATGCATTGGCCTCTCAGGAAGAAAAGGAAGCACTTTGCTGTCGCATGTCGTGAGCAATGGTTGACGGCATGGAAGCCTGAGGTTGATGCTTGGCCCGCCGCCAATTTGGTTCCGCTGGAGGAAGTCTTGGTGTTTCCCGCCCAAGAATATTGGCAGGGGGCTGCGTCGACGCCGAGATGACTGAGGCTGCCGAGTTCCGAGTGCCATTTTGGACGAAGCGTCCAAGCCCTTGAGCGAGTGGTCAGTAGCGTGCCGCATCCGACTCGTCGAGCTCGGCAGCGGAGGGCGGAGCCTCTTGGACATGGAGACCAAGATGCCGATTGTGATGAATATTTCTCCAGCCACTGGAGGCTCCCACGAGGGGTGTTTCAGAGGCCTTGACCGGGGCAGAGCATGTCACAGATGTCGTCCAGGGATGATTGAGATGCGAGAAGGGGGGGCGAGTGGCACTGTACAAGAAGTAGCGTCCACAATCCTATGCGTCACGTGTGCTGCGCTATGCCTAACATCGCCTAGCGCCATGTCAAAATGAGGCAGTCGAGCATCACGTGCCGCATAGGATTGTTGACGTCAACATGCCGCTTGGAGCTAAACCCAACACGGCTTGGCTCCGTGGCTTCGCCAGACCCGCCGCTTCCCCGTCTCCGTCTCCGTCTCGCAACAACAAAAGACTCCAGCTTTGGTTCGACATTGCGTCCTTCGTATCTCCTGGCGCCTCCCACGGCGGCGTGGCTGCCTTCATCTGCTTCTCCCACCTTTCTGGAATTCGTCTCCCGTCTAGCTGGCCTCCACATGTGAATAGGTAGCCCGTCGATGCACGGCAGCACACGATCGACGTCAGGCATGAACAGCGCATCACGGCGAAAAAGTGCAATAGACGGATGCCCATTGGCGTAGCTCCCTGCCGTGGCTGGCTGGCACGACGCACAGCATCAGGCGCGAACTTGGGACCAAATGGCACCGAGGCGCACCCACCCCGCACCTCTCCCGCAAACTCCAAACTTCGCAAAATGGCTGTCATGCAAAAGCTAACAAAACCCTTCATTGATGTTTTTGTTGTGACATGGGATTTTGTCTTATTCATTCTCAACCTCATCCTTCCCGCCCACAAGCCAGGTTCAGTAATCCCCGCCGGTGCACCCGGAAACAACGGCCAATGGCCCGACTACGTGGCTCCGCAAGAGGGGGATTCACGTTCGGCGTGTCCCATGCTCAACGCCCTGGCAAACCATGGCATCTTGCCCCACAATGGCAAGAACATCCGTTTCCGCGACCTCAATACCACTGTGCGCCAGACATTCAACTTTGCCCCGTCCTTTTGTTTCTTCGTGCCCAAATTTGCCGCCGACTTCCTGCATCGAAGTTACTGGAACGACCGATTCGATCTGGCGGACCTGAGCAAGCATAATGCGATTGAGCACGATGCAAGCCTTACGAGAAAGGATTCTGCTCTTGTCTCTGATCAAAGCAAGCCAGACTTGGAACTTGTACAAGAGCTACTGAAAGGCGCAACGGGGACGAGCTCAGATGGTCATGTCTTGTTGACGAAACGGGATTTGAGTTTGGCCTTGTCCAGACGAAGGGCCGACGCTCGAATGAGCAATGCCGCATACTCTGAAAGCTTGTTCCATAACATGTTTGGCAGCGCAAAGTGAGTGCTTTCCCCAATACCCGCAACTTTACTGACGGGAATGCAGCTCTTCCACCATGCTGACCATTTTCGGTGGCCGCGTCAGCGACCTGGAACCAATGCTGACCGAGGAGCGCTTCGCGTCCAACTGGGAGCCTCGCATCTTGTCTCGATATGGTCTTACAATGGCTGCTTTTAATAAAACCGTTCTTCCTGTCGAGTATGGCGTAAACGTGAAGAAATTTAAATAACTCTGATACCATCATCCGTTTTGTGAGCCAGGATATATGTTTTCTACCAAACATGATTTTCTGTAATTAATCCGTTTCTAATCTGATACATATCTTAATCATATGGTCTTGTGAACCCATTGCTGTCATTGAGAAATAAGAACAAAGGACTGCAGTTGGGCACATCTCCTCTATTCGCGATGTGCTAGTATCAAAGGATATATTGATGAACCAGGTGATCTGAGTGTGTAGTGAAACTTGTTGGGTGCTACATACGCGACCAGTGGGTCTAAAATACACGATAGACTGACTAAGCAGTCGCCATAGAAACATGCACTGCCCAACATATATCATGTACGGGCCGAAATACATTGCCCACCCTTCGAAGTTCAGAAACCTAAAAGAATAAAAAGAGGTGCCCGAAGCTGCTTGAAGGGCGGTATGGTTGTCAGTTCTAGTGCAGACGTGCCCATGGCTTCTGAACGGTTGACAGCCGATTGATCGAAGTGTTGGGCATACGACTCATCTACGAAAATTGAGCTACCACCCAATTGTTCATGGTGCCAACGTAAGCGCGCTTTATCTAGCAGGGCTGCCATGAACAGGTGCAACGGAAGCCTTTAAGGGGGCATGATACTATAACAGCATTCTAGGTCGGCCTTAGTAGATACATGTATCAAGAAGAACAAGGGAGTAAGCCTGAATATATGCCCCAGCAAACAGATGGGATCGACACTATCTAACCTAAACATGGAACGAACTCAACACAAAAAGGCTCAGTGCTTCGTGAGGCATTCACACCATAATCAACTGAACAAACCATCGCATATCCTACTGCATGCGTGTTGTCTGGGAATGTGAAGGAATTTTGATCACTGCGGTATTAGACAGCGACAGTTCCGTTGAAAACCTGTTTTGGACGCCACAAGGTAGGGCGTTGAGCTAAGTCTTGTCAGTGCCACACGGACAACAACCGTCACCGAAGGTCAACGTACCCATGCTCTCCTTCCAGTGCGCCATAATGCCTGCGCAACGGGCAGTCGAAGCCAGCTGCGTAAAGATTTTCGGATCAAAGCCACTGTTCCCAGATATCAGCACGGTTCCAAAGCACTTTCTAGCCTCTATCTAGGCGAATCCTAAACTCACAGTCCGGCATAAACAAAAGATCCATACAAGTCCGCATTGATGCACAAATTCCTAGACGTGAAATACTCGTCCTCTGAGACGGTGCGTTCAATCTCGAGCGCGACTTCTAGCAAGGGGTTTTTTTCAACTTCACTCGAGAGATCTGCCATCAAGGAACGTATGTACTGGATCCGTGGATCGACTGTGCGATACATGCGATGGCCTACGCCCATCATGCGACGCTTCTTTGCACGTACATCGACCATGTGTTTGCAAACACCTTCTTTGCTACCGATTTCCTGGATATGTTTGTATGCCATGTCAATTGCACCAGCATGGAGTGGTCCGTTTGCCGAAGCAACAGAAGCTATGCTTGCAGATATAGGGTCGCTAAGGGAAGAGGCGGCATGAAGGAAGGCGGCGGTTGAATTTGTCATTTCGTGGTCTGCGAAGAGGATCCATAGTTTGTTGAGGACTCGGTACACTTTTTGGATGGGTCTACCGTGCTTGTCCACGCGGCCCATCATTATGAGCATGTTTTCGATGAGCGAAAGCTTTTGGTCGACGGCTGGGTTGAATGGGGTACCTTGCTGGTGGCAGTTTGTAATAGAGGCGACAACGGCGAATGCAGCCAGGCTTCGGTAAATCCCATCGTCAACTGCTTCGGGGTCCTGGGTATAAAGAACATCTCCGGCAAAGATGGGGACTGATTCTGGGTGAGATGCTGCCCAGGCGGACAAGCCCGCTGTAATCATCAGGAAAGCTGGCGCCTTGGGACTACTGGGTATTAAGTTTTATATGTGAGTAAGAGTGGTATGCTTACTCAAAGGCGTGAATAGCACTAGTAACAGAACCGTCAGGAGTCATCCGCTTAGCTATTTCAGCCCGAAGCGTAGTCTTCTGTTTTGGCGTTGGAATGGCGCCCCATATAAGCAGGTGCATAACATCTTCATAATCATGCTGTGCAAAGAGGTAGTCGATGGGGTATTGGCGATATTGCAGTGCTCCGCGGTTCCCATCACTGGGGCTCATGTCAATACTGGGATCCAACACCGAGTGAATGTACTTACATGTATGTGATGTGACTTTTTCTAACCGCAGTGTTTCGAAACCCGGCATCGTACACAACTAGTCCAGTGGCCATGCGGTCATGATAGCCCGCGGTGATGCTGAGAGGAGAAATCTTCAAGAAGTCGGTGGCTTGGATTGAATTGTCTTCGATGGGAACGCTATATGTTCTAAATGTCCGCATGTCTGTGACCAATAGATTCCCAAAGGAAGGACGAAGCCGTGAAATTACGGCAGAGACAGAGGAGAACAAATTGCGAATGACGCTCACAAGCGGAATAGCAGTGGACGCTTTCATCTTTGCAGCGACCCGGGGATCTTTATAGACCACGAAGCCCCAGGGAATAGGTAAATGTGAGGAAGTGGTCGAGAGTGAAGTAAGAGCAGTGATTTAAAATGTAGGGGACCAAGTCTTATAGCACCAAAATATGATAGCCTGATCCCCTCGGAATAGCTTGGAAAGTTTCGCGTGTGAGTATGGAAACTTGCAGACATCTCACCCGTTGTCTTCTCGGTGTCTCTGCGCCTCGAAACGCCTTTTTCCCTGGCGCGCTATGACACAGACGCATCGTTCGTACTCATCGGGTAGACCGGTGGGAAGATCCTCCGACTTGGAACGAAAGGAATCAAGCCACATATCGAGTCCGCTGGAGGTGTTTCTGTCAACTGTGAGCATTGACCAAAGGACTTATATTCTTACCGCAGGAGCTGATGCAGGGGTTCTCATTCGACTACATTGTAGTGTAGTCCTATCTTACGATCAAATGTCCCTTCAACGGAAGAAGCACCCAGAATCAATCAACGCGTATATCTAGGTATGTCCAGAACCCTACCACTAAACTTGAAAGACGATGAAAGGTATCGTGGAATTTTAGGCATCGAAAGTCACGTTGAGGCCCACGATCATGCGTATTGTCGGAGTTGATCCATGGACCTCCGTCAAGCCCGTTCAGCCTACAGGGTCAATGGATCCGACAGATCCCAACCCCAATTTTATATATAGGCTAGGAAAAAGGTGAGCCATTGGCTGTTTCTCAAGCACGACACTCCGTCTCATCCCCCTACTCAACTAAGCGCCATCAACTCCGTATCTTTCCGTAGAAATCCCATAATCCTTGGTGAGACTTGTATATTGCTTTACACAAACACCCAAGCCCCGAAGCTACTCTGTGGTCCGTGGAAACCAGCCCACGCTAACGCCGATGCCGCTAGATTTCAGGGCTATGGTAGTCCAAGTGGCCAAGTATATGCAACGGTTAAGTTTATGGTCAATTCAGTATGACCCTCAGCGTAAATTCGCGAATCTGGAATCTGCCGTTTCCATTTTAAGTATGGTTCGAACATATCAAGATATGAAAAGTTTCTGCCTGGGCTCCTAGTGACAGCCGTGGCGAGTCGAGTGGGTGTGCACGACGGGCTCACAAAGGGTGCCCATTAGGTATGAGTACCGAGGTATGCAAGGCCTGCATCAGCTCTCGGGCGCAGGAACATTGAAGGATATTACGGGGCATCCCTAATCTCTTACTGGTTCATTGTAGGAACAGGCACTCCTGGAGGCAACATTCATGAACCTTCGTGTATGCAATCCGGGCGATGCGTGCATATGGGCTCGCGAGTGTCAGACGATGGCCTTTACCATTGGATGACGATTTGATCGCACCTCGGTCCGCTTCCAACGTAATACTCCAGCTCGGTTTGCTCCGACAAGAGTCATCTACATGGATACATTCTTCTAGCTTGAGAGTTTCCGTGGTTCTAAAATGACATCAGAATTCTAGATCGAACGCCTTGAGAACAGTATCGTGAACGCCGCACGATGTTGAGCGCGAAGCGAAGGATGACACGACAATTTGAACCAGATGTCTACATATGGGGGGATGCAACCCATTGACCGATTTTTGTAGCCCCCTCCCTCCATCTTCCAGGGGATCGGATGGCTCCATGGGTGCGACACTTTCACTAGTTTAGCATACTCCGAGGCTGCACATGTACAGTAGATACATATCAGCTAAGCTTACTTTGTTGAACCCCTTACCCATATACTTTAAGACGGCATATTCGATCTAATTGGCTTACATAAAGCTACTTAATGATCTTGGGTAACCCCCGGAGGACAACTCCGAACTCTCTCCATGGAGATTTTTGCGACAAATGTACGGTTGGGTACGGCACCCACCAACAATATAGCCTCAGGACCAAAACGACAAGGTTGGTGCATCTGACGTAAGATGTGTCGTGGGACGCAATATTTATTGGCAAAGGATGAACTCCGGCCTGGGCCGTCCATGTCTTGGCCGTGAAGTCAGAACCCGCCTAGTTGCAGAGAGACGAATAAAGTACATGCCTTGTCGGGTCCACGAAGACCACTGCGACAAAGCATACCACATCATCCTTCTTGTATTGAAGTTTGTCCATTCTGCCTTATGGAAGTAAACAATTTGCAATTATCGGAGGAAGTGGGGGCGATGGCGGAAGTAGAGATAGTTGTATGTCACGAGACGGTCCAATGGTACCGTGAAGCAACATTCACATATACTGATACCCGCAGACGTGGAATGGTGAAGAAGACCCAGATAACCCTCTCAACTGGGCTAATTCGAAGAAATGGATGAACATGGCGATCATCTGCTTGCAAGGTACGCTGTCGCCAATGGCTGCAACGATAATGGCCATTGGCGCCGCGGCCGTTGCAAGAGACTTTCATCTTACAGACGCATACACTCCAGGACTTCCAACGGCCATGTACGTCCTCGGAATCGGTGTCGGGCCTGTCGCACTCGCACCCTGTTCTGAACTGTACGGTCGACGGGTTGTCTACCTCTGCAGCTTTGCCGTCTTCACTGTCCTGAACGTGGGCTGCTCCCTCTCTCCCAACATCACGGCCCTCTCTATCCTTAGGTTCTTGAGTGGATGTGCCGGCTCCGCAGGGCCGAGCCTTGGTCCAGGAAGCATTGGTGACATGTTCCGCGTTGAAGAACGAGGCCGAGCGCAAAGTCTGAATGCTATTGGTGCCATATTGGGCCCTATGCTAGGCGGAATCATCGGTGGTTTCATCGTTGCCGGCACACATGGTTGGACCTGGCTGACCTGGGTTATGGCCATTTCTTCTGGAGTCACGACAGTCTTGTCGTTTTGGGTCTTGCAGGAGACGTACGGACCATACCTCCTTTCCCGCAAGATTGCGAGACTAAAAAAGGAATTTCCACTCAAAGACTTCCGTGTTGAAACCGGTAAACCAGCAAAGGAGCTGTTCAGCCGAGCAATCACGAGACCGATTCGGATGCTGTTCACCTCACCAATTGCGGCTTTCATGAGCATTTACCAATCCATGTTAGTTCCCCCCACCCCTGCGTTAGATGGATGCTAATCTGATCCAGTATCTTTGCCATACTGTATTTACACCTCGTAACGATCCTTTTGCTCTTCGGCCCCACGGAGTTATACGGCTTGTATAGCTACCATTGGGTCAATGGTACTACTGGCCTAGCATATCTAGGCGCTGGAACAGGCAGCATCATCGGCATGATAATCACAAGCAAATACATGAACGCCTCGTTTGCCGCTGCCCTTGCTCGTCAAAAAGAGCGGACAGGGTCCTCTATTCCAACACCAGAACTTCGATTACCATTCCTACAACTGGGAATGGTCATTGTACCGGTGGGACTGATCGTATACGCTTGGAGCTCTGGACGCGCTCACTGGATCGTACCTCTCATCGGCGCGTGTATCTTCGGTATTGGAATGCTCATGGTGTATGTATGTGTCCAGGCTTATCTTGTCGATTGTTTCGGCGAGTGGTCAGCGAGCGCATCAGCTGCAGCCATTCTCACCCGATGTCCCATTACCTGCGCGTTCTGTTTGACGGGGTTCGAAATGTATAGAAAGTTGGGCTATGCTTGGTAAGTTCTCCACCTTAGTGGTGCTTCGTTCTGACAGAGAGCAGGGGCTCCATGCTGCTTGCGTTTCTTTGCATTGCCTTGATTCCCGTTCCTTTTATTATACAGCGACATGGGTCCCGGATACGAGAAAAACAGTTTAGCTTTTGAATACTCTACCGTTGTCCACTTTGGGTCGGGAGCGCTGAAATGTTCGAACGTCGAAGACGGTCGGCCTGCGATCTTAATCTATATGTCAAGTCAGGTGCGTTCACAAGGGTCATAATCACCGCTGTGCACGGGTTCCTTTTTGGGCCCCGAATCGTCTCTTTCTATTCGCCAACGGATCTTGAGAAAGAGCTCAAGTTCGCCCTTGGGTCAGAAATCTATGTGCAGTGGATGATCGATTGGGTTTCAACGAGCAGCTTGGGCGACTGACCAGCTTATCCTTCCTTAAGATCCTGGACCCCAATTGCAAGTTTGGTTGTAGATAATAGTCGTGGGTAGTGCGGTTCCGAGCGAGTCATGGACGATAACGCCTAGTAGGATATTCACAATTATGGCCGCGCCATAGGAGAGGGACGTGTCATGTACGAGGAGCAGACTTGAAGTCCAAGTCCATGTCCAAATCTTCACATGCCGCTAAAAATGTACATTTATCCAACGAACCCAATCGTAAAGCATAAAATCATTGCGCCAAGTCATGCACAACCGTCGCACCCACATCATATCTCTTCACATTACAACGCGATGGACATGGCAGCGACCAGGGCCACAATAAAACTGAGCGAAGCACTTGGGCTCAGCTTGGCGCCAGCTCCATGTATGCCCAGAACCTCATCCTGGATGCCAAAAGTGACATTCTGCAGGATGCTCTGGTTCAAGCACTGTCCATTGGCAATGTCTAGTCCCCGCAGGTCATCTGGCACCTTGAAGAACATGTAACTAGTATTTGAGAGACCCTCAAACTTGCTCGTATCGTAGGGAAATTTGTCGCTCTCGTCCGTGGCCGAGGTGTTGCGGAGGAAAATGCAGGCGACCTGATCAGGAAAGTCGTGGGCCATTGTAGGATAGTCCTTCATGATATCCGAGTTGGAGGTATCGGCGACGAGGACGAATTTGCGAGTGGGAAAGGTCTCGAAGATTTTGGTAAGGAGGTATTTCCGGATGGAGAGGGTGGCATCGATGTCGGAGAAGTTTAATGGGCGCTGCGGTTGTTAGCACGTCACAAGATGGTGCGAATCGAGGCGAACCCACGGTGTCAAAGGAGCCCCCGGGATATGTCTTGTAGATAAAGTCCATGTACAGTCTCGTGGCCTGCTCGGGCGTGGTGGTGAGATAATGGAAATGCGTGTCGTTGGGTAAAGACCGCGACCAGTTTGCGTAGATGTCGGGCATGTTCATCCACGGTGTGAAAGGCCTGGCAAACGAGTTGAGCAAGCCTTCTTTCGGGTCGTAGATCTTGGTGACGCGCAGGATATCATCCACATCACTGATAAATGATATGCCCGTCGGCGGGACGAGGAAGGCGGTGGCATTGTTCGTGGCGTTACCGTTCGCGTACACGTTCATGCGCTGGACGTTGCTCGTCTCGTTGCCAGCCAGTATGGCACCCGATGCGTTCCTTATGGGCACGAAGACGTCAAAGTCGCCTTGGTCAGTCGTTAGGTAAGGGAGCGTGACGTTCTGCGAGCCGCCAGGCGGAGTGATGGCATTGCCCCCGCCAGGCTCGCCGTCGCCACCCTGCATGGGCGCTGGCTCGAGGTGCATGCTGACGTTCTGGTCGCCCTGCTGGACAACGAAGATGGATCGCGTGAGATTCCGCGCCTGCGCCTGCTGGTCGGGAGGGAGGTCTTGGATGTCGACATCGACCAGGAAGACGTTGGCGAGCTCATCAATCTTGTCCAATGATGTATTTGGCTGCTTGTAGACGTTCCCTCGAAAGCGTATCTGCCAGCCCTCGTCGGTCCAGTTTGCATAGGGAGGCACGTTGAGGACTTGGGTGGGGAGCGCAGCGAGCTGCTCGTCGTCGATGCTGAGAGAGGACTTGACGCCGTCGCCGACGGGGAAGTCCTGGAAGTAGTTTGGGATTCCTGCGGCGCGTCAGCTTGTCGGCGACGTCTCAGCGAAGGGTGCACGAACCTGATATGACGTAGCTGGGCAGATCGGTGCCCAGGACGCTCCCGATCGAGTGCAGGATATTGTCTGCTCCGCTCGCAATGTCTGATATTATGTTGCGCCTGTCGTAGGCGTAGCTGTGGCTGCCATGGAAGCGGATGGCGGCGGGAGTGATGACGGGTGCCCGCGCTTCGACTTTGGCCGCGGGCGCCGCGGTGGCATCTGGGATTGCGATGCCATGGACGGCGCCGAGAGCCGCGGCAGCGACGAGGAGCTGCGGGTGGTGCATTGGATCTGGGCTTGTTTTGTCGTGCCGTCCGTCTCTTCGGTGCACTCGCAGCAGGCAGGACTCGGGAGGGCGAGGGAAATGCGCGTGCAAGAGGAACGACAGGAACGAGAGCAACGACAGGAATTGAGAGGCTTCAGAGGCTTAAGAGGCTGAGAGGACGGGACGATTGAGTTGTTGTATCCAAGTCGTGCCCGGTTTCACATAAGCTGCAGGTACGCATCTATCTGCATCCCGGGCATGATGTCACCGGCGGACAGCTGGGCGCCGTCGTCCCATTGGACCATTTCCACAGCCACAAAGAGCACGCACATGAAGACGGAAGACGAGACTCGAATTGAATATTTACAGGAACGACTGATAGTGGGCTTGGGCTGGCTTCTCACCAAATCTACCGCTGCAGCGTCAACAAACCCGGGCGGTATGGGAGCAGATCGTAGCTGCCGCCAGAATTCGGAGCTTTGCCCTGGTACAGCAGCTGCAGGTTGCACGGATCCACGGTGAAGGTCTGGTCAGGGCTATCGCGAATAAGATCCCCGTGGCTGATGTCGTTGGACCAGGTGGCACCGCTGTTGGCCTTGCCCGCAAAAGGCTTGCTTTCGCTGGCCGCTTGTGGAGTCCACGTTCCTCCCAGACTCGTCGCTGTGAAGGAGCGGAAGAAACGGCCCTGCCCGCCAATCGCCTCGACAATCATGAGGTAGAGCGGGCTGCTCTGACCCTTGACCGTGTACACCTGCACCGCCTCGAAGAGATTGTTGGTCGAGTCGCTGAGGATGGTCTGGTAACTGGAGCCGAAGCTGCCGGGGAAGTTGCCGATGGGCATGCTGGCGCGATAGATTTTGCCATTGTCCCCGCAGAAGAACAGGTACATGTTCTTGTCGTCGCCGATGAGAGTCTGGTCGATGACGCCTGTGCTGGAGCCCGAGATGCTGCCCGTGAAGAGCGTCTGCGCGCCTGACCAGCCGTTTGCATTGGTCGGGTCGGTCGACGTCTTGTAAGAGAAGGCAGTCGGCCCCCATTGATAGGCAAGGATCCATATGTCCTTGGGCTTAAACTGGAAGATGGTGGGTGCAACCGTAGCCCCGTTCATGGCATTCTGGCTGGCCGACGCCATGTCCGTCCAGTTGGCAAAGGTGCCAAAGTTCATCGATCCATAGTTCTTCTGGTCGTGGAACGTTGCATAAACCAGGTGCTTGCCATTGTACGGCACA
This sequence comes from Polyplosphaeria fusca, assembly GCA_010093805.1. Taxonomy (NCBI): domain Eukaryota; kingdom Fungi; phylum Ascomycota; class Dothideomycetes; order Pleosporales; family Tetraplosphaeriaceae; genus Polyplosphaeria; species Polyplosphaeria fusca. The sequence continues at coordinate 105,293 of ML996210.1, forward strand.
TGAGTGAAGTCTTTCAGAGAAGCCCATCCCGACTTTGGCTGTGTCAGTGCCCCAGTCGAGGTCCACTTGTAGGTCGATGGGAGGGCACACGACTGCGCCGTGGCACCGGCCGCCGAGGCAAGCAATGCAAGTGCGACTTTCATAGTAGCTGGTACCGTTGCGATTGCTATTGCGATGTTCGTTAGGCGGGAGTCGGGGAGTCTGGTGGACTAAACTTGGGTGGACGCCGGGGGGGTTTTTATGTTGGCATCACTTCAATGAAGCTATCCACAGGCAGACGGTCGTCCCACAATCAGCCGGTGGCTGACTCGACCTAGGCAAGCTGTCTGCTTCATACGGACGCAATTGTCCCGTAGGGCTCTTGCGCGCGGAGTGGTCCATTTCTTCACAACTAGGACTGCGATGACGGGGGTTGGTTTCTCCATGGCCTAGGGTTTCTCCAGTAATTCAAGATAGATTAACGGAAATATACCAGGAGAGCCGGCATAGGTGAATTTCTCCGTCATGCGGGGCGCACCCCTGGAAAAAATGCAACATGGATCGGCGTCAAGCAATAGCGACGATTAGCTGGACCAAGATTCTAAGATTGTGGCCACGTCGTCAATTAGAGAGGTACAGGGGTAATTTTAAGTGCTGCCCCACTACATTATATCTACCCTACGTAACGTTAACTGTTACGGTAGGTAAAGAAAGGTAGAAGATCTACTAGAATAAAATAGTAAAAGTTACTTGAAGAGGTTCTACGGATACGGAGGATCCCGACAAGCCTACTGTCGCGATGGCGTTTCAAGCTCGGAAAAAAAGCTACCTGCTCTGTTCTCCTCCTGATCCTCTATCCACAACCTCATTGTCGCTCTGCAGGTCAGCGCATGCTGGAGATAACCCATCTGATTTTTATTGTTCGATTTGAAGTTTCCCAGCATATCAACTCCCTGCTCCAAGATGGTCCAACATGCGCAGCAACCAGGCCAAGAGCTCACAATGGCCCAAGCATTAGCCGACGCTGCTGCCGCCGCTGCCGCCAATCAGCAGAGTGCCAATCAACGAGCTGGTGCGTCCTCTGCGACCATTATACCCAACTCGCAGATACCGCCACCACTGTCGGGTCCTTCACAGCTTCCGCTAGACTCCTCCCAGCCGCCACCGGGCGCCCAGCCTCTGCCAAATGCGGAACACCACTCGACCAATGCCACGCCAGAGGCCCTTGAGGCCCTACGACTGAAAAATGAGGCTCAACAGATAGCCTACGAGATGGAAGCCCGTGAGCGCCGTAGGACCCATGAGAGGCAAATGCAGGAACTACAACTCCAGGAGATGCAGGAGAAAATCAAGGCACAACAGCGAGCAGCGGGCGCTATAAGGGACGACGATGAGGCTACTCAAGGTGAGCAAGTGTCTCCTGAGGTCCTTAGCCTAATGAACAAACTCCCGGGCGCCACTCCGAGAGACCTATCAAGCATTGTAAGGCACAAATTTAACCCATGGAATCTCGCCCGCCTCCGTGCAAACGTTGGGCAAAGACAACCTGATCAACACGATGTCACTAGGATAGACAGTGTGACACAGCAGCTCGTCTTGAAACGCTCTGTAGGCTCGGCCAAGGATTTTGGCAGCGACTCTTCAATTTGGCTCGAATCCTTTATCAACTATACAAGAATTGTTGCAATCATCTGGGGCAACAAGCATCCAGAAGCTCTACCCGCCATGCTCAGTTTCATGTCCTTTGTGGTCCGCCAATCTCTCTCGTACGAGTGGACAACTGTCCTCAGCTTCGCAATCGAATACCACTCAAGAGCATACGGATCTAGTATCCTTGATCCAACAGCTTGGGAACCAATTCCGGTAGACTGGATAGCCCACTACTTCAATCCTACGACGCTGTCTAATAAACGGCCACGTCAGAGCGTCTCCTTACAAGCCCGCAGGTTGTCGCCGCCGCCGCGCCAGGTGTCAAACAACAAGTCAGTGATCTGCAACAACTTCAATAAGGTAGAGGGCTGCAAGAACCAGTGGTGTGCTCGCCGTCACGAGTGTAAGAAGTGTCAAAGCCTGTCCCACGGAGAGTCAACATGCTCAAAATAGGGCCGTGGGCGCTCTTTAGAGCTCTCAATCTTTGATCAACCAGGACTACAGATCAACGAGCGCCCAAACACCCATCCAAGATTTGCCACATACGATGAGAAGCGGCAAAAGATGTCAACCTCACCGTCTCCACTACCTCCAGAAGCATGGCGCTATGCGCTTCGTAAATACCCCGGAGACCTCCCAGTGGTCCTCTCAAACATCCTCACCTTTGGAGCACAAATTGGGCACCCAGGCTTTAATGTCTGCCAGGTGTTTGACAACCTTAAAACAGCAAAAGAGGACCCAGCAGTTATACAGAAACAGCTCGACAATGACCTTGCACTTGGCCGAGTATCCCCTCACACAGATCCTCATAGGATCTTTGCGTCGCCGCTTGGCCTGGTGCCTAAGCCCGACGGAGGCTGGCGGCGAATCCACCATCTCTCTCATCCACGCGGGGATTCAGTCAATGATCAGATCTCTTCCGAAGATGCTACACTTAAATATACAGCCATTACGGAGATCTTCCAGCTTATTTGACTGGCCGACCGCGGGTCCTGGATGATCAAAAAGGATCTCAAAGACGCCTTTAGGATGGTCCCTGTGGCCCCACACGAACGCTATCTCCTTGGCTTCACATGGCAGGACAAGCTGTACCACGAGAATTGCTTGCCTTTTGGGCTACGTACGGCCCCCTTCCTCTTCAACCTCTTTGCAGAGGGCCTCCACTGGATACTACAGTCGTACTTAAGGTGGAGATACCTTGCCCACTACCTAGACGATTTCATCTATATAATCCCCCTACAACAAGCTGATAGAGCTGGCATCAGTGACACACTACGCCAGATAGACAATAACTACAACGCTGTCACTGATGCCCTAGGTCTCCTACGCAACGCCTCAAAGGACGCTAGTGGCACCTGCATAGAGATTCTTGGGATTCAGATCGATTCAAACCTCATGAGGGCTCAACTATCCCAAAGGAAAATTGACAAGGCAAGAAAGCGTACTCAAGAAGCCCTTGACGCAGACGCTCTTACCCTCTTACAGTCACAGAGGATTACGGGTTTCCTCTGCTTCTGTAGCTCGGTAGTCCCCCTTGGCCGCACGTACCTCCGTCGCCTATGGGACTTCAACAGATCATTTTTAAAGCCTCAGAGCCTTCGGCCACTCTCCACAGGCGCCAGGTCCGACCTCACCTGGTGGAGGGACCTATTCCCTCAATCAAATGGAATCTACCTAATCGATGACGTCGCACGTCCAATCGTTCACCTCTTCACAGATGCTTCAAAGATAGGCCTTGGAGCCTTCTGGTACCACGGCAGCGCTGCCGATGTAGACTGGAGGACCAACCTCTCAAAAGTATCACAAGATACAGTCTTTTCCCTCGTTCTGACGTCAGACGAGAAGCCTCTCTCCATCAACGCCCTTGAAGTAATGGCCGTTGAGCGCGCGCTCAGCCGGTGGGCAACCCGTTGGAGTCACTCAACGTTGATACTCTACACGGACAATAATACTGCCCTGGCTGGCTTCAACGGTGGAGCAGTCAGAGGCCAGGCCATGGAGCTCCTTCGGTCAAGCCTGCTCACGGCAGCAGCTCACGACTT
>ML996211.1:0-108604 GCA_010093805.1 Polyplosphaeria fusca
CTCTTCGCTTCGACAAACGTATGATCCGGACCTATCGACAGGAGGTGTATCTATCTTTGATATCGCATAGGCGAACTTCATATGAGCTCATCTCTACTTTCATAACTAACAAGTACCACTAAGTACATAAGAAAGTATTAATGGAGAATTTGTTCGGTGAGTTAGCCTGACATAAAGAGCTGTTTATGAGTAGTTTACTTACTAGAAGAAGAGCTCTTGTACTAAAGTAGACCTGAAAGTAACTATTCAATGAGAACCAGCTTACGGAGGCAGCACGGTGGGTTTTGCGCGACCTAGGGACGGACGTTAGGAGCAATTAGAAACAGGCAGCCTTATCCGCCGTTCCTGAATAACGCTACCTTTCACTGCCCATTCACAATGTGCCAAGCAATACTCCACCTTCGTCACTCCCGACTCCCGAGCCTCTCCTTATTGATTTTCCATTTTTAATCCCTCTAGCCCTCATAATACACCACACACCATTGACAACCCTGAGATACTCCTCTAGCGGCGGCTCATTGAATCTATAGGTCGTCTCTGCACAAAATCTTGCGTCCTCTCAAATGACGTTCTTTCAGGCCATCTACGCCCTCCTCACGGGCAAGAAACCCACGCCTAAGTACAAACTGGAGACCTCCTCTTCCACCGACGATCCTAATCCCAACACGAAGGCCCCCGACTCCGACTTCGAGCAGTTCCTGAAGCGCTTGGACGAGCAAGGCATTACGGCCCAGGATCCCGAATGGGAAGTAATTCAGAAGGAGGTCGTCGTCAAGGAGATGCAGAAGGAGGATGTTGACAAGGATGGGAAAGCCTAAAGGTCAGTGCTGCGAAGCGACTTGGGTAATGGGCATTTGATTACTGACTGGCGAACAGACCAATCATGACCAACATGCCCACCGCCTCCACTAAGTCCTCCACTGCACACATTGAAGACGGGTCAGTACCAGGAAAACTACTTCCTCCTGACCCCTCCTCAATCTCATCGCAACTGCCTATACCATAGACGGTAATTGCGTCAAGAGCACAGCACCATAGAAAATTCAAGTACACGGACTAAATCCAACCATCTTCCCCTCACCCGCGCACTCCTCACGTGACCCCCACCGTCTGCATCCCAACCCTTAACCCTGAGCTTCCCTCCTTTCCCTCCTCTCCCTCCTCCTCCTCCTCCCCTCCCTCGCCTGCATCCTCCTCCACACCATACCCCTCCCCTCATTGTCCACCACCCGCTCATACCACATCTCCCCATCATACGTATGCAATTCCTTGTTCATGTGAAAATGCACGCGTCGTTCGTTATCAGTGCCGCGTCCAGCACCTTGCTTCAAGCATGATTTCGAGTCTGGAGTTGCGATGACGGTTACGCTGAGTGTCGATGCGGATGAGGTGTCGTCGGGGTCGCCGAGAAGGGTTGCGCCGGTCGCGCGGTCTTTGATGGTGCGGCCGGTTTGGAGGAGGTGGCCGTCTGAGAGGAGGTGGGAGAGGACTTGGGAGAAGATTGTGGCGGTGTCGGTGAGGGAGGAGGGTTGTGCGTTGGAGGTTTCGGTGGCGGGTTCTGGGTCTTGGGGCGCGTTGTTCCTCCCGGTCTTGTTCGTATCGTGTTCTTCATTATCGTCAACGGTAATGACCAACTCGATTTTGCTGGCTTGCGTGGAGTTGTTCGCAGAGTCAGCTTCCTGGTCGGGAAATTTCGCAGTGGTGAGTTTTGTCGTTGGCTTTCCGACTGAGGCAACTGAACCCTTTATCTCATGGCTGGGTTTCTTTTCTTTCCGCAGATTAGAATTCCTCGCAACTGAAGTTGCGTGCGAGACTCGACTATTCGCTGGGGTCTTTGTGTCTTGAAGCTTTTCTTTCTGTGGTGTAGTCCGTGTGGCCCTTCTTCGATTCTCCTCTGGACTGCGAACAACGAATCTGCGACGCGGAGGCGGAGTAGGCAATATAGGAGGACGGCAAATGAAGGTACGAGGTGGATCAGATGGAGGGATGGGATCAGGAGCACGACAAACAAATGTACGAGGCGTACGAGGCCGACGAGGCGACCTGCGTTTTGTCAAGCTGTCCTCAGAGTCATAGCCTGTGTATTCGCTACTAGCACTTCCCGAATCATATCCCCTCTCGGGCCCACCTTTTGTGATGACTCCCTCATAGTCGTCTGAATACAAATCCCAGGCAGTCAGCTGCAGAAGTTCTTGTGCATGTCCAAACATATATCGAGGGGTCAGAATGTGGATGTCTTGTTGACAATCATGGTGTAAATCAAACCCTGCATGGCGACTTTGTGCAAAGGAATTTGACAAGAAGAATGGTTCAGTAGACCAGATATGTTGCCTGCGCATGATTTCTTGTCTTAAAATGATGGAAGGAAATGTTGTTTTCGGAGACCAAAGAAATTTAAAGGGTAGAAAATGTGAAGGTCGTGTAGAATTGAATTTCTACTTCGTGAAGGCAATCGTGACTGCTGTCTCTTCAATTGGGAAGCATAAAGTAGAAAATAATCGCAAGTGAAATTGTACAGTACAATGTAACTAATGTAACAGAATGAAATACAAGTAACGGAAGGAAATACAAATTTCCCTTCACCTAGCTGTCAGCCAGTCATCTGCACTCTCTGCCAAGAGTCGCTTAGTTTTCTCAAGCATATTTCGATACGAGAGACTCCAAAGCCCTTCTGCCCATATCTTCCAGTGTGCTCTGCATAATTTCCAGAATACTAATGTCGAATCCAATCTGCGTCCTGCACCAGTTCCTGAGCTCAATACCAACAAGACTATCCAACCCCAGCGAAGAGAGTGGCTGATCCATCTTCATGTCCTCTGGATCCTTCATCATGAATCCGTATAAGACTTTGCCAATTTCTTTGGCCAGGTACTCGCGCTTGTCATCCCCTACATTGCTTGCACCGCCGGAAGCTAGCTGACTGAGGAATGTCTTCAGGCTCTCGTCTGCTGTCGAGAGACGCGGTGCAGTGGACTCAATGTTGCGGTAGACAGAGAATCGGCGATCCCGCTTCCAAATGATCCGGTTCTTTGGGTCTGAAAGAGGAATATGAGAACGCACTCCGAGGGTAATCTGACTGGGGTTGCTGTATTTCTGTGAAGCCTGTTCTTGCGCGTTCACCAAAGAGCGAGCAATGGCAAGCCTAACACCTTCTCTCATGTTGTCCTCGGTGAGAAGGTCGGCATCCAAGAAGCGGAAGTATTCAAGAAGATTAGACGACTCGGCCACATAGCCAACATCTTCCATGACGCCCAGATCGATGACGGAGGCAGCCAAACCTTGACCGTGACGATACTGTACGAATGCGTCAAGGAATGTGTTGGCAGCTGCGTAGTTGGCCTGGCCGTACTGGCCCACGAGACCGCTAGTGGAACTGAAGAGGACAAAAAAGTCCAAGTCAGAACCCAAAGCCTGATGCAAATTCCAAGTACCATCAACCTTTGGTCGCACGGCGGTGTACCAGTCTTCGTAGTCCATGTTATCGATGGCGCGATCCTGAAGGGCCATGGAAAGGTTGATGACGCCACGGATAGGAGCACATGCGTCGGCAACAGCTCGATTGACGTCTTCGGCGTCAGCAACAGAACCTCGGAACACCTGAACCTTGCAGCCCATTGCTTCAAGCTCCTGGCAAAAGTCCTCGTGCTGTGCGGACCGGCCTGATCGCGAGATGAAGGCCAAATTCTTCGCGCCGTTTCTGACGAACCAGGATGCGATAGATCGACCAACGCCGCCAAGACCCCCAACAAGAAGGTAAGTCGCATCGCTTTGCAGCCTAAGGCTGGGCTCATTGGTGTCGACGCTGAGGTGGGAGAAGTCGTCTGGCATCGTGACTGTAAACTTGCCAATATGAGTGCCTCTTTGCATGTGGCGGAAGGCGTCCACGATATCCGCCGCGGGGACATTCATGTACGTCTGTATGGGCTTGACGTAGCCTTGCTCGAAGAACTCAGCGCACTCGCGCAACATCTGGCCACAAACGGCGGGGCGCGCAGTTTGCATATGGCGAGCGTCGAGGCCAAAGAAGGCGCGGTTCTCGGTGCATCCGTACATGTCGACCTTGCCATGGCCATACATGTCCCGCTTTCCAATCTCAATCATGGCACCGAAGGGAGCGATGCATCGCCACGTCGAGTGGAGCAATTCCCCAGCGAGAGAATTTAGAGCAATGTCGACGCCCTCGCCATTTGTGCTCGCCAACACATCTTTTACGAAGGAGTTGCCGTGAGAGTCGAAGATCTGATCGCGAGGGATATTGAACGTTTCCATAAGGTACTGAACCTTTTCCGGGCTGCCGACAGTGGCGAAGATTTTGGCGCCAACCATCTGGGCGAGCTGGATCGCGGCAATGCCAACGGCGCCGCAGGCTGAGTGGATGAGAATCGTCTGGCCCTTGGTGAGAGGGCGCAGGTGACATAGAGCGTAGATCGCTGTGGTAAAGACAGTGCCCATGGTGCCTGCACCCTCCATGCTGAGTCCGTCAGGGATCTTCGCTAGTAGATCTTGACTGGTGATAAGCTTGTTGGAGAAGCAGTATGACGCGACTGTAAAGACCCTGTCACCGGGCTTGAATTCCGTAACACCTGGTCCAACCTCGAGGATCGTGCCAGAGCACTCGCCACCAAGGTCGTTGCCGTCAACAAGCCCCTGTGTTTGGAGGACATCCTTGAAGTTGATGCCGACGATGTGCGGCTTCACAAGTACCTCGCCGTGCTTGAGTGACCTCTGCACCCTCCAATTCTCCTCCCATCGCAGGCTGTCAATCATGCCCTTCTGACCGATCATCAGGACCTTGTCAGTGACCTCTGGAGCTGACTTCTGCAGCACTTCCGTTGGGGCGTACCAGTGGAACCTAGGCAAGTAGATGATTCCGTCCTCGATCGCAAACTCAAAATCCGGATCGAGTTCGCCATCTTCGTCTGGTCGCAAGGTCTTCTCGTAGAGCTGTACAACCTTGCTAGGGATTTCGCGGTGGTTGATGTCATCAATCTCAAGCGTAGTGAAGTCGATGTGCTTTTCCGAGCGGAAAGTCCTTGCGAGGCCCAAAGTCTGCGCAAATCGGGGATCCGTGACTCGCATGGAGCAAGACCGAGTAAGCCAAAGCACCTTTGCATCCCCGAGGTTCGTCATCAGCTTCATGAGCTTCTCAAAATCGTCCTTGGAAATTTCATTGACGAAAGGGGTTTCAAGCTCCAATAAGCAGATGGTATCCTGTTGCAGCGAAACCTCGTCGCGAAGAGAACTGAGAGTAACGGTATGGCCAGCAGCCTCGAACTCGCTTTGAATTGATTTGATCTGCTGTGTGATTTCATCGGCGTAGAGGAATGTGACGGCTTTCTGCTCGACTGGTTCCTGGCATGCTTTGACGACCATTGTGGCGCACACTTGGTACGGATGGTCGTTGTCCAGGACTACGGAACCAGTACCAGCAAAGCCGCTGGCCTTTAGCTCATGGTCCCACCGCTCGGGAGAGATGTATGGCTCGTCTGGACGTCCGTCGTCTTCTCCCAGCCACCAGCCAGGAAAGCCGCCCATGATGAAATTCATCCACTTAGCCTGCATGTCGAGCTCCTGCAGAAGTAGTCGACCTTGAGGATGAAGCAGCTTCCTGACGTTCTTGAGTGTGTCCTGAATATTGGGCGTGGCATGTAGGACATTGGCGGCTAAGATCAGATCGTAGCTGCCTTCCTCAAAGCCCTGCTCAATGGGACATTTGCTGATGTCCAGGACCTGGAACTCCATACCGTTGTATTCCTTGAAGCGCTCCTTAGCAGCAACGAAGAAGCCCGGTGAGATGTCGGTGTATGTGTATTTGCTGTACAGCTGTTCGCCAAATTCCGAAGTGAGGCCATCGAGCAAGTTGGAAGTGGTGCCTCCAGTGCCGGCGCCAATTTCCAGAATGCGCAACGTCGGCTTCTTGTGTCCCAGAGAAGAGATGAGAGAAGAGTAATCCCAGTTCTGGTCGAAAAATGCGTAGATCTGCGTAAGGATATCATCCTCCATGAGTACATCGAGTGCGTCAACAGCCCCGTCGTACAAAGCTCTTGCGTTCAGATGAATACGGTGGAGGGCAGTGGCGGCTGCGGTAACCTCTGAGTTCATCAAGTTCGCCTTCATTCCTTCGAGCAGTACCCGGCGGGTTTCAACTTTCAGCGATGCAATCTCAGGTCCATCAGGGACAAGCTTGTTTTTGCCACTGGATGTCTCTTGTACAGATCGATTGAGCCAGTCACGGAACTTGACGAGGTGAGACGTCTTTGTTTGCATGTTCGCAATGATCGGCAACGTCTCGAGAGCCAGCAGGAAGAAGTACACTTCGAGCTTGAGCAGATCCTCGCGAATATCTAGCGGGGTTCGAATGAGGTCTTTGGCGTCAGCAAACTCTACGTCTGGCTGCCAGACAAGCTCGACGGCGTTTTTGGATTTCTCCTCGGTGTCTTTGCTTTCACCCATTGGCGACACGCTGAGGTTGTTCAGCTCAAACACGATCTTGCCTCCAGAGGTACCAAAAGCACTGCCGGTCCACGTGTCCATGTGATCCGTATGCGACGTTGCGGTAGCCCGGATCTCTGAAGCGTCGCCAGCTCCGACATACACCTCGTCGAAATATGTAGGCATAGCAAGCTGTTTGAACAAGCTCGGCTCTCCTTCGTGTTGAGTGACAGTGAGGAGCTGAAGAATCTTGTCTATTTCGCAAGGGTGCAGCTCGTAGGAAGAGCTCTCGTGCGTCGGAACTCTGATATTTGCAGTCGTTTCACTGGTGATCGGATCGACGGTGATATCCTCCATGCCGCAGAATTCGGGGCCGTATGTGAACCCGATTCGCTGCATGGTCTCGTACCAACGTGAAGCTCGCACCTTTCGAAGGTGGTAGGGTTGCTCTGGAGGGGTCCGATCCTTCGAATAGATAGAGCCTGCCTTGGCCTGACCAAAGCAGTGCTCATTCCACGTGGATCCATTGAATGAAGTTACGCGGAACTCCCACCAGTCAGTGTCATCCTTGGAGGAGAGTTTGGCCCTCCTCAATGTGGTGATGACATCAATCTCCTTTCCAGTGAATATCATGGCTGTTTTGATCGCAAGGCTGCGCACGGAATAATCGGACTGTCCTGTGAGCTGGCGGATAGCCTCGCCGGCCATGGCAATGTAGCCAGCACCTGGGAAGACAATGTCGGTGCCGACAACATGGTCCCGAATCCATGGTGCTTTCTCCAGACTCGCCATGTTCCTCCAAGTTGGTTCAAGCTGGCTGGTGCCCGGCAATCGAATGCCCAGTGTTTCGTGAGGGAGAAATTTCCTCTCACGCCACTCCCGACAGACGCGGCTTTCCTGCCAATAACTCTTGGAATGATCCCAAGAATAGGCAGGCAAGTCGGTGAGGACTTTCCCTGGGGGGCTTATGACCTCAAAGTCCACAGGGACATTGTGACACCAGAGCGAACCGAAGCATTCATACATCGACTGAGTGTCATCTCGGCCTCTTGAAAGAGAATTAACGTAAGTATACGTTTTGTTCTCAGCCTGGAAGATCTGTCGTAGAGGGCCGGCGAGAGCAGAATGAGGCCCAATCTCAACGAGCAGTAGATTCTTGAAGCCTGCGTGGATGATGTTCCGAACAGCGGTATGGAAGAGGACGGGATTCTCAAGATTCTTCCTCCAGTAGGAAGCGTTGAAAACGCCTGGAGACTCATACCTCTTCCCAGTAACCGAAGAGAAGAGAGGAATGGTGGGAAGTCTCTCCGAAGTAATCTCTCGAATGGACTGCTCGTAAGCTGCTCCATAAGCCTTCATCTGGTGGGAGTGGTAGGCGTTGTCCACTTGAAGAAGGCGGACAAACACGTCTGGAATCTCGCGCTTGAGAGACTCAATGACCGATTCGATCGCAGTGGTGTCTCCCGAGATAGTCGTGCTGTTAGGACTGTTTTCGCAGCCAATAACAGCACCCTCTACGAGGTGTGGTCTCACACTGTCCGCGCCTAGGCCAACCGCAGCCATAGTGCCGCTCGCAAGCTTAGTTCTAGTAACAACGCCACGGAAATAAGCAGCGAGGATAGCGTCTGCCTTGCTTAAGCTTCCTGTGGTGTATGCGGCCGCAATCTCGCCACTCGAGTGACCAACAACAGCAGCTGGTGTGACGCCCCACGATCTCAGGAGGTCGACGAGAATGATCTGTACCGCAGTGCATAGAGGCTGGGAGAATTCAGCTCTATTAATTTGACTCTTTGCTTTGGACTTCCGGAGCTCGTCGTATATTTTCCATGTCGGAGGAGAGTGACACTTGGCCAGAATTCTGTCCAGTTCGATGATACCGTCTCGGACAGAAGCAAAGTCATCCATAAGTTGCTTGCCCATTTCTGCCCACTGCGCGCCCTGTCCTGTGAAGACGAAGACAACAGAGTTCTCATCAGTCGAGATGTGGGTCGTCGGCTCCGGCTCGAGGCCCTCTGAACCGTCGGTGATGGCAAAGGTTCTGTGCTCATAATGGGTCCTTCTGTTCCCTAGGGTATAGGCAAGATCGGTGAGGCAGTCCTCCCCTTGTTTCTCGAGATACTGAGAGTACTTGTCCAAAGAGTCCTGCAGAGACTGAGCGCTTTTGGCCGAGAAGGGCAGGAAGCTCAGTCTCGGTCGCTCGGATGCTAGAAACATCTGTCCCTGGACGCCATAAGAGCTTGCCGATTCCAAGATGACATGGGCATTGGATCCACCGATACCAAAGGAGTTGACGCTAACCCGCTCCTGGCGATCTACTGGCCAAGGTAGTGGCTCAGTAGCGACAGTGAGCTTAGCCTCTTTCCATGGTATCTTCGGATTCGGTGTGTTGAAGTTGACGTTGGGGGGAATAATTCGGTTCTCCATCGCCAAGATAGTCTTGATGATAGAAGTATTTCCACTGCCAGCTTCTGAATGACCAAGATTGGACTTGACAGACCCAATGATCATGCCCTCTTCGCCAAAGACTCTGGCTACAGCATTGGCTTCGATAGGATCGCCAACAGGAGTTCCCGTGCCGTGGCATTCAAAGAATCCCGTTTCGTGATGCTTGTCGGCTAGACCAGCTAGCTCATAAGTCTTGCGTATCAGGGACTCGTGGGCGTGCGTGTTGGGTTGTGTGATACCAGGGGTTTTCCCATCATCGTTGCAGAGAGTCGCACGGATCACGCCACGAATTGGGTTGCCGTCACGGAGAGCATCATCGAGTCTTTTGAGGTAAAGAGACGACACAGCTTCTCCTCTTCCGTAACCTGACGCATCGGCATCAAATGTTCTGCATCGCCCATCTGCTGAATTGACGCCGTATTTGCTCAAGACCATGGACAGATTAGGGCTGAGAATTAGGTTGGTGCCTCCTACAATCGCCGACTCGCAATCTCCTCTGGCGATAGCCTTGCAAGCTGTATCAAGAGCGACCATGGATGCAGAGCATCCAGTCTTGAAAGTCATACTATCAGTAATGTCAACATCGTAGACTTCATAATAAAGAAGACGGATGGCTTACCTGGGACCTGTCCAATCGAATTCATAAGAAACGAGATTACCTAGGGTCGTTAGTTCTCTCCCACACATGATACATTTCGCTACGTACTATTCATCAAGTCGATATGACCGGTGAGACCGAAGAAATTCAAAGGTTCTGAATCTTTGGCATGCATCTCGATCCAATCCTGGTTCAGTGTCAAATCTGGTCTGCTTCTCATATGAATGCATGCTGTCATACCTCTGCGAACAGTCCGACATAAACACCGACGTTTTTTCCTTTAATATTCTTCTCTCCAGCATTCTCTAATGACTCGTAAACAGTCTCGAGAAAGAGTCTCTGCTGTGGATCCGCCTGCTCTATGGCGGTCGGTGTCATAGAAAAGAATTGTGCATCGAAAGCTCCCAAATCGATGTCTAGAAAGTTTCCCTCTTTGGCCTTGATTGTGCCAGCACGCCCTGAGTCATCGTGAAAACCTTGAAGATCCCAGCGAGAACTGGGGACTGGGATCACGCCCTCCTTTTTGTGCAAGAGCAAGTCCCAAAATGTTTCGGCATCGTGGCAGCCACCTGGTAACCTCATACCCATTCCCACGATGGCAATGGGCGAAGGTGCATCGATTGGTGTCTCAGGTGTTACGTAGCTAAAGGAATTACTTGGTTGACTCGCGATGGGAATGTGAGGCAACGAACCCGTTTGCATGACCATTGGCATGATTGCTGTGGTCATAGCTATGGCCATAGATATCATTTTTGCCGTTAAAACCGTTCGTGTAACCCCTAGGGCTATGCTCCGGTGTTAAAAGTACAGATGGAGCCATTAGAATAGAATGGAAGAGAAATTCCGTAGTTTGGTGGATTTGGTTGGGTGAGGAAACGTGTCCGATACGGCCACTTAGTTTTCGCGGCGGAACGAACTACTGTACAGCGTGTTGATCGTGAAAGACAAAACTTGAAAGAGCTGGTGGTATACTCTTTGAGGATAGTTAAGTAGGTACAATCACTCCAGAAGATGACTTGTGAGCCCAATGCCCGTCGATTTCAAGTAACCAAATCTGGCAAGTCTTTATAGTATATCGAATTCAGGGTGTCTCTTGCGAACTCGTCACCACCATTGGTTAGCGCCTTTGCGTCTTATTTTGATTCCCGTAGGCCGACAGCTTTGGGGCCAAAAGTGCGGCAAGGGTAAGGATCTAACTGATAAACATGGAATCGCCGCACCGATGAGCCTTGCCAAACATATCTCCGGCTCTGGGGTCATGAGTGCCTTGCAAAGCCCGGTACTTTCTTTGGCTAGTTGTCACTTGTGCAATATGCAGGCTTTGGGGTTTACATAAGAATTTAACATGGCCCAGCCGAAAGCCCTGTACCGATGAGTGTGATTGATTGATCTGCTTACGGAGGAAGCTGATAGACATAGGTGCATGTGTCTTCCCCGATTGGCCGATCTCAGTCCGTGTTGATCAGAGACATTTGCTGCAGCTACAGTATCGACCGTTATGCCACTTAGGAATGCGAATCGCGCCCCGCTTATGCATGCGCAAATGCGAAACAAGCCACCGATCGGCAAACCCTGTCCTGAAAGAGGAGTTCTGTGCGGACAGCCGATGGTGGTCAGCATGTAGATTAAATGTCCCGCAATGGGGGCGGTGCGAGGGGAGCCTTGTCCATTGTTGGGGGTGGCTTGATCCGAACATCAACTTCCGTGACCAAAATTCGTGCATGCAGTCTGACGGTTGCATGCAGTACGACAGTGGCGGCCAAAGCCGGACCTTATTTCTCGTCTATCGTGGATGTATGTGCCTGCGCCATTCAAATATTTCTTTCCACAAGCTCAACCTGAATTTTGCAGTCGTTCCAGCGAAGATGATGGATTTTGACACGAACAAACTCGCACTTGGCGGCATTGCCGCTTTGCTTCTCTTTGTCGTTACAAATCTGTACTCTACCTTTCGTACTAATCGGCGATATCGCGCCTTGGGTGCAAGTCCTCCGGCGATCATTTCGTCGGACCTGTGTGGTATAATCCGCTTCTAGGCTCTGAATACAAGGACACTAACCGCGTCTAGGCCTCAAAGTGTTCATTGGCATGCAAAAATCGGTAAGAGGCCACAAATTCCACCTTTGGAGTCAGCATCTTCTGGAAAAGCACAACCACACCATGGAACTGCGGATGTTTGGCGAGAAACTTGTCATGACCGATGATCCCGAGAACATTCGGGCGATTCAGGAAACGCAGTTCTCCGATATGTTCAAGTCGCAGGAGCAACGTATAATATTCCAGCATATCTTTGGCGATGCCATTATGGGATTGAACGGAGAGGAGTGGAAAGCCGAAGCAGCGTTGTATCGAGCGCATTTGAGCCACGTTTCAGATTCGGTCCTAGCCGTGACCGAGAAACATGTCCTCAACTCTTTTGCTCTCCTCGACCAGGAAGGCAATGATGCTGGAGATGTCTTCGATCGATTACAATTGGACGTGGTGACAGAGGTGTTCCTTGGCGAGTCGGCGAACTCTTTGACTTCGAACCAGCAGCAATTTCGCGAGGCAATGGAAACATTGCAGAAGGTTGCATGTATGCGACAGCTTCTGGGAAGAGTCGGCGTCTTGCTCAATGACAAATATCTTGCTCCGCAGGCCGTTCGATATGTTCAAAACTATCAGGATGCCCTGACGGACAATGCCTTCTCGAGGACTGGGGACAAACCAACCTCGTCGAACCGTCTTATCGATGGCCTTATCTCCCAGGGAAAGAGTCGCCAGGACGTTAGGAATGCAGTGATCAGTATTTTGAGTGCTGGTAAGGATCCTGTTGCCACTTCTCTGGCCTTTGCGATTTATGAAATCGCAAAAAGACCACAAGTGTTCGCGAAAATGAAGGCTGAGGTGGAAGAACAGTAAGTCAAGCATGCTCCGCCTGCTTCGAGTTAAATATAACTTCCACACAGCATCGCTCCAAACGCATTGCCGACCTTGGCTGATCTGCGGAAATTGAAGTACATCAAGATGGTCACAAAGGAAACTCTTCGAAATCATCATCCCCGTGAGTATTTTCACGCCATCTTCCGTAGAGCTCGCGCTAACGAGGGCCTGTTGGCATCAGTGGGATTCAATACTCGAGTAACTAACGATGATATCACCCTGCCAAGAGGGGGTGGACCGGACGGCCGATCCCCAGTCGCTGTTTTGAAAGGCACCCAGATCAGTGAGTCTTTTCCTTTCCTGAGGTCGTAAGAATCCCTCGCTGACTCGAAGGCGTAGTTTTCAGCTTGATATCAGTACAAAACCGCGAGGACCTTGGCACCGATGACGCCAGCCAGTGGCGTCCAGAGAGATGGGGTAAGTGCCGCATATTAGACTTGAAGAAGCTGGGAATAGAATTAACAAACTTTCACTAGAAACTTGGAAGCCTGCAAACAAGTGGGAGTTCGTACCCTTCAATCATGGGCCACGAATTTGCCCTGGCCAACAGTTTGCCAATATTCAGATGGAATACTTCTTAGCAAGGCTCTGCCAAGAGTACGAAAGCTTCTCACTCACGAGCGAGTCACGGCCACAGGAGGGATTGATGAGGCTGGAGCTCAATACCAAGTTGGCATATCCTGTCTACGCAAAGTTTGTAAGGAAAGCTAGCAACTAAACACAAGCCTTAATCCTCTGCCAGCAAATCGCACGCTTTGAGGAGTTTGTCCGACGTCTCCTTCACCTGTATTGTCTAGTCAGAGTTGCACAATTTATCAGTCAGTAGTCAACGTACAATGCCCTTCTCAAAGAGTCCAAAGTGATGCGTGGGAATCTCCCAGACAGCCACCATGAAGTTTTGATGAGGGAAGAAATCCCAGCCATTTTTTGCTTTGCGGAACTGGTCGAACATGGCAACTGCTCCCGTCTCTAAATCGCCAAGTGGGATGTACTCGGTCGCATGTATGAAAACTGTCGGTGGGGGTTCCTCAGCCTCGATACCGTCCAACTGGTCTTTGTTTTCCTTCCAGTTTCGCAACGTCCAATCGTGACAGTCTTCCTTGGTCCACTTCATGCAGCGCACCATCTCTTCTCTCATGTCTGGAGGACAGGCTCCGAGGACAACATCAGCCGACAAGTCTGCATGAACCGTTTCCGGGGGGCCCCAGTATGGGTACAAGGTGTCGACCATCACAACGCCGGACACCCGCAACCGAGATCGTTTGTCCTTGGCGAGAACCCGGCCAATGTCGATTCCGAGCTGCCCTCCGAGGGACCAGCCTTCGTGATGTCAGTTTCAAAGTCGGTTTGAGATTTGGACGAAAGTAGACGCACCTCCGACCAAGATATCACCCCTGTGCTTTACGGACTTGATCAATTCAATGTACTTGTTCACAAAAAGCATTGTGCCGCCCTCCCATTTCTCGGTATTTCGGAACCATGGATTGTAGATGACGTAGACAGGCCTGCCGAGTGGCTCGAGCTTGAAATAATTAAAGACAGCCCCGCTTGAGTCGTGAATCAGGAATAGAGGTGTGCGGGAAGCATCGCCCTGCTGTAACAACATTGGGTTCCCGTTGAGTTCCATGTCCGATACTGGGAGATTACGAGCATGTGAAGGTTGCCATCAAGGGGTGTAGTTGGAATGTAAGTATCCTTCATCTAGAACTCGAGACGGCCTATAATTGTGGTACAAGTGACTTGGGTCGAATCATCTGGTTGTGCAAGTACGAAAGTCGAGAATGCCCGATGCATGTGGGATGGTTGCCCCGCAGGGATTGACACGGAGACCCCACCGGGGGCCTGAATTCCCGAAATCCAGTCCGGGGGGGTTTCGGGGATTTGAATCTAGCCTAATCAGGTTATGACTTAGCTAGCTCCGTATTAGCTAATCGTAGTTCTGGTAATTTTGAGTGCTGACTATCATTAGCGCTAGCCGGCGTACAGTGGGACTGTAGGATCTCTAATACATGTAAACTAACTTGTATGAGAATAGCCCCCGAATCCGTTGAATCCCTGGGAAGATCCCTCGAGTTTCGTAGGGGTTCTGGACCCTTCAACACCTGAGGTGATTAAATCCAACCGCGCCCTCTTAATCCCTACAAAGAATTAATATCCTAAAGTTGGAACAGTTAATAAACTGCCAGTCGCTCGGGACCAAGGCAGCGGCCAGGTTCCTCGGGATTCAAATACTGTGTACTACCTTGCAGTCGCTTGGCTAAATGAGGCGTAGATGTTCAAGGATGACGTTGGGTGTGCAGAGAGGGCGTTCGGCTGCATGCAGTGTAGGCACATGCATGTAGCCCTTTATCTTTGACTGACACGGACTTCATGCACAGATGTTGTGCGGTCCCAGATGGGCGTTAGCGCTAGGCCCAATTGGACAAAGCAAACGGAAGGACCAACGCAGGTGGTTCGAGCTCGGGCGCACCCACCGGAAATGGGGCGCATTTGTTCTTCCACAAATCGCAAGCGGAACGGCTGGCCTACTTTCACTTCTTCCTCTAGCCATACGATCAACCTGAGTCGATTCCGCACTACGCGCTATTCCAACCATGTTGGATACGTTGATTTCAGCTTCGAGCCTTGCGGGAGGTCTCTTCTGGCTTTGTGCGCTCGTGCCTGTCTGTGTCCGTCTTCTTCCAGGCACCTTTGCAGGATAAGAGCAGGTTTGCTGACGCATACATCAGATTTTCGCGAATTTGTTTTACAACTTGTACCTGCATCCTCTACGGCATGTGCCAGGACCGTTCTGGGCCAGGGCAAGCGCCATACCGTCATGGTATTACACGGCCGGCGGTAAGCGACACATCTGGCTGTGGCAATTATTCCAGATCTATGGCAAAAGGATCCGCGTCGCGCCTAATTTGGTCCTGTTCTGTGACCCAGAGGCTCATGCGGCCATCTATGGCATGAAGTCTAATGTTCGACGGAGCACATTCTACGTGGGATTGACCAAGAACATTCGGGAGAAAACAACTGTGAATACCATAGACCCCGCAGAACATGCCCGGAGACGCAAGATGCTCAACAGGTGCTTCACTGACCAGTCGGTGACTGCTGTCTCTGCTTTTATAAGTCAGCATGTCGACCGTTGGCACGAGATCATGTTGAATGAGCATGACAGCTCGACGGAGTGGTCTGGTTCTCTGAACCTCGGGGAAAGGTTGGACCAGCTTGTGTTTGACATCATGGGTGACCTCAGCTTTGGGAGATCATTCAATGTCAAGGAGCCTGGTGAAAACCCCCTGAGGGAGGTACCACACAATATCATCAAATATCTGCAATTCTACTATCCGGTAGGAACCATTCACTCGACACTCCTGAGCAAGGGGCAGCTCGTGGACATGATTGCTGACTTGGTATGAAGATGTGCCGCTCACCTGCCCTAGGTTTGATCATTTGGCTCAAACCTCGAGGCTTAGATCGGCTCGTGGAACTCATCACCCCGCCACCTGTACAAAAGTTCAATGACTTCGTCTTCGAGAGTGTTACTAAACGGATTGAGCTGTACAAGAAGCAGGAACACCTTCCCGAGCACGAGCGTCGTCAGGATATGTTCTACTTTTTGTGTGAACGCACCGCAGAACAAGCAGCGTATACTGAGGATGAGCTTCGCGCAGAGGCTAGTCTATTCATCATTGCCGGTTCCGATACTACGACTGCCAGTCTTGCTAGCATCTTTTGGTATCTTGTCCGAGCGCCAAGGTGTTATCAGAAACTTGTCGACGAATTACAAAAGACATTCAAAAGGGCAGAAGATGTTGTTTACGGCCCGAAGCTGATGAGTTGCACGTACCTTCGGGCCTGTATCGATGAGGGAATGCGTCTTGTCCCTCCTGGGCCCTGCGAACCTCCCCGAGAGGTCCTCACCGGTGGTCTCAACGTCCTAAACGACCATTACCCCGCAGGGACCATAGTTGGCACAGCCCCATGGTGCGACTCCCTCAACACGGAGATTTATGGAGATCCAGAAGTTTTCCGACCCGAGCGCTGGATTGCGGATGATGCTACGGGAGTCACCAAGGAGATGGTGGCCGAGATTCGCACCAACTTTCACCCATTTCTAACGGGCCCAGGCGCTTGTGCCGGGAAAAACATCGCACTGGCGGAAATTCATCTGGTAGTAGCCAGGACATTGCTTCGCTTTGAGCTACGAAAAACACCAGGATCGACCTTGGGAGAAGGCAGCCCTGAGCAGCCCTGGGGTGAGAGGAACAGGAAGCAGTTTCAAATCGTGGATGCTTATATCTCTGTCAAACAAGGCCCAGAAGTTCAGATCAGGAGGAGGCCGATTCCTGAAACGAAGTCTGATTGAGCATGAACTGGGATAGAGAATGATGATTGCATGGTTCGAGCTGGAGGTCTGGCTTCGGGATGTTGACTAAATTTTCACAACACATCCCTTACATGACATTTCTACTCTCACTAATCTGCTCTTGTCCACGATGGCTGCCTCTCCTCTAGTAAAATCTTACTGCACTTCGGGGTCGCATCATCGTAATAGAGCACTTGTGTCACATGACATGCTTGGCACGGGCACATATCCTTCCTGCCTTCCTCCATAGCCAGGACATCACCAACACACGTGCAAATACAACAGAATGCTTGTACATGCTGGTAAACACTGGACTCGGTTTCAAGTCAAGCCCAGCCGCTCAAAGCGGCAACTGTTGCAAAACCTGTATATCAACACCCCGCTTGGTGTAACGCCAGCCTCACACCGAAGATGGGGCGGACTTTGTCTCTATTCGTCAAAAGATTACGTTATTTATCCCGCCACATGGATATAACCAAAGCTGGTTGGCTCAATCCTATTCATAAGCCTTGTGCTCCCCACAGGGGCGGCGCAGTCAATTGTGGTATGGGTTTGATCTGCACGCATATACCGCATCGTCCCGCATGACGGCGTCAGGGCCTGGAGCGCTAGAGACCGCCACCTTCGGTGTCCGAAGGGCTTCGTGCATATATTAGATATACGGCAAGCTCTCCATGGTTCATGTTGCAAATTAAACCATGCGATGACTTCACTACGCCGGGCTGCTAGAGAACGTGTGGCATATGTAACATCATGGAAGTGCTTCGGTCCCCGAAGATAGCCAGTCTTCATCGCACCAAGTCCTCCTGACACCTTGATGCGAAACGATGCGTGTCAAGTAAAGAGAGGAGGATTGCGGACCGTTGTGCCGCTACGTGCAGTCCAGTATGTTCGAACGATTGGCCGCGCGACCAGCTCTATCTGGCGCATAACGTAATCCGAGCATCCTTCTTGCGAGCAGGGATGCGTCTTACATGCCTTATACGCCGCTCCAGCTACGGTTGGAGCCAAGGCTAATACGCCCTGTTGAGCTGCAAATCAGGCGGAGTCCGACCAGATCTATCGACGCGACCCGCAATCTCCACTCTGGCACCGATACGATAGGGATATAGTCCCGCTAGCACGCTCCGTCGGCTGCGATCCAAGATTGTTCCGCTTACACGCACACATCATGGAGGTACCCACTGCTGAACAGCTCATGTCGTTGCCGCCTGAGTACCTGGCCCAGGATACTAGTCATGTGCTCTTGAGAGTCACAATCGCAGTTACCGTTATCACTACTTTCATTTACACCGTATTCCTCGTTTCCCGGGGGTTTTGCGTTGAGCGCAATAACCCGGAGATCTGGATACTCCCAGCGCTTTCCTTCATCTTCTGTGTAGGGCTTTGGTCCCTTAGCTATGGTAAGTCGTCCCAGTACTACACCATCTCTGGCCCTTGGAGACGGCGGCCATCTAGGACATACTTACTAACCCCAACCTCACAGTGCTCTTCGCTCACGGAGGCGCTGGTCGTCACTTAGCCTACTGGTTTCTCACCGACCCGAATGTCATAGTGACATATCTCAAGATACAAACGGCAGCCGAGTTCGTCTACGTGGCAGCATGCCTGTTCCCAAAGCTCACCATCTTGGCTTTGTATCTGAGGATCTTTACCGACCGCGTGGTGCGAATCGGTACGTGGATTGTTATCGGGGTGTGCATCGCTCACGCCCTTGGTAACATTATTGCGTCGTTCACTATATGCCAGCCTTTCGAATACAAGTGGAACAAGACCATCAACGGCCACTGCGCTAATGTTATGGCGAGTTATCGATGGGTTAGCATACCGCATATCCTCACCGACCTTGCCATCTTTATTCTACCCCTGTCGAGTCTGTACCATCTGGTGATGGGCAAAAGAAGGAAGTTGGGTATATTTCTCACGTTCATCGTGGGCGGCTTGTAAGTTCTCTTTTCATAACGAAGCAAGAGCTTCGCTAGTTGCATGTTCTCTCCGTTCTCGTCGCAAAGCTGACCAGTGTTCTTTTCGGTTGCAGGGGCGTCATCACCGCCATCATCCGCTGCGTCAACTTCTGGACGATTGACCTGGAGTCCGATCCAACGTGGTATGCGCCGACGTTGTTCTCGTACACCATCGTTGAGCCAAGCGCATACCTCATGTGCTCTTGCTTTCCGTCCCTTCGACCCCTGTTGAGACTCGTCTACAAGTGGACGCGCGTCAAGATTGACAGCCAGTACGGCTCTGGAACTGGCCAGTCCGAGATTACTCTCAAGCACCTCAAGGGCAGCCACAGATCATCGACCTCGGCACTAAAAATGTTGTCAAAGAGTAGTAGTAATGACGACAAATCCGACTTCATTCATCTTAACGATTCCGTTGATGTGGATGTTTCGCCACCTTATGGCGTAGCAAGAGTCTAGCTGGAACGAAGCAGTTGTATCACTCTGTAATGTCGTGGGAGTATATGCATGGAAACACGAATGTCATTATGGGATGAAAAGAGCTATTGCATGTAGCTACATGTTCTTGTATTAGATACCAATGAGAAAAGTTCCTCGTCTGTTCAATTGTTCAAGTAATCCGATGTATTACCACGGAACAGAAGTCATTGGATGAGCCATCCCAGAGAGCATAAGCTGGTTCGTTTACTTGCTGCTACCATACATGAACACCATTGGGAACCAACTACCGTGCTTCTCCCACCAAGCCAGGACTTTAGAGTATTCGAAGGTGCCATTGTATGGGCCATCCCAGAGAGAACAAGCGGTTTCGTTTGCTTGCTGCTGTCATACGTTGACACCGTTGGAAACTAACTACCGTGCTTCTACCACCAGGCCAAGGCTTCAGAGCATTCGAGAGTGTCATTGATTCTCACGATACCGGCATTCAACCTTCCATGATCCTTTTGACAATATCCCAGTACCGAGTCTCGTCCTTTCGTATATGCGCAACATGTGCCGAACCCTCATACTTCTCCAACGCAACAGAAAAACCTTTCGTCTTTGCCTCAGCCGCATGTGCCTCAACATCTTTATAGTCGGTCAATGCATCGGTGGAGCTGTAGATGTACACCCGTCGCACTTCGGTAGTATTTCCCTCGTCAACGTTGTGCGACTTGGACCAGTCGCTCAAGGAATTAGGCAACAGGCCCAGGGCCATCGTGGCAGTCCAGAACGCGGCGAAAGCGTAGAGGAAAGGCGCAGCGATCAGCTGCTGGAAGAATGGGAGACCGACACTGACAAAGGCCACGGCGCGAGGGATGCGGAAGAGGCCTGGGCACGAATCAAAGATTGTGACGTGTTTGGGAAGGCGCTTGTCATCGTCAGGGCCTGCCGTGGCAGCGTATTGCTCGTACAAGTTTGCGATGCTGGAGGAGCCGCCGTTGGAGAGTACATGGATGAGAAGAGGTGGTGAAGACGACACGACCGGTGTCTGGAATGCGGCGCGGACGACCGAAGCAGCGACTTTCATGGCAGGACCGATTTGCGAGGGCTGAACGATGCAACTCATGGTGCTCTTCAAAAGCAGTATTTGAGCAGCAGGGTACAGGGCCTGATATTTGGCAATGTACTTGGCGATGTGAGCATCTCTGGCGTCGGTCCAACTGGAGACGATGATGAGTCGCGGGTGGTCGTCTGCACCTGTGCTTGAAGCCTCAGACGGCCGGTAGGAGAAAACGAGTGGGCCAAGCTTCTCCATGAAGGAGAGAGGCTTGGTCTTGGTTGCTGGTGAGGTGGATGACATGGTGCTGTGAAGGTGGACAGGTGGAAATGGAATTGACACCAAAATTGGTAGAGGAGAAGCTAGATCCGGCAAGGGTGCTGCCGACTGAAGTCTCACGGTACTGCAAAAATTGACTGGATTGTGAGAATGACGATGAAAAGGTGGGTGGACGCGACGTGGGCGGCGTGCGTGGCGTGGGTGGGCGCGGGCGCGGGCGCGGGCGGCTAGCTCCTACCTGTTTGCTGCGGAGGGAGGCACGGATGGCGATCAGTGAAGACTAGCGCCTTGGCGCTGCTGCTGTCTCCACAGCCCTTGTCTCACCTGCAAGGCTGCATGACCCCGGCTTGATTAATTCACTCCGAAATTTACACCCTTGTACCGTACACTATGTGCCACGACGGGCTGCACCGCGTCCGACCGTTTGCCTATCGGTCGCTAGTACCCGCGCCTTGCTTTCTTATTCGGGCATTTCCAAATCCCCATTTCAAGAAGCCCGCCATACTTGCACTAACCACCAAACAGTGCCACCAAACTCCTCCATCATGGCTGAACAGAACCTTGGCAAAGCTGCAACATCTCGAGATAATGAGGAAGGGAGACTGGAGGCCGGTTTACCAAAGACGGAGGCTCTCGCTGGCGACCTCGACTGGGACGGACCTGAAGATCCTGACAACCCCCGCAACTGGCCTTCATGGCAGAGAATTCTTCACACTGCCATACCTGCTTTTTGGACCTTTGGACTGTATGTATCGGTGCCGCAGCCGTCTCGGGCTCACTGACCTTGTTTCCTAGATGTGTTGGTATCTCGAGCCTAGTTGCCGCCATACCCATTCTACAGCGTCAGTTCGGCCTCAGCAGAAATGTTGCTCTTTTGCCCGTCACACTATACACTCTCGGGTTCAGTATCGGGCCTTGCATTGCATCACCTCTCTCTGAACTGTACGGTCGTCGCTGCATCTACTGGACCAATCTTCCTCTCCTGATCATCTTCAACGCCATAGCTGCAGCCTCGAACAACTTCGCCGTCCTCGTTGTGTTCAGGTTCTTCGCTGGTTTAGGTGGCTCTAGCGTCTTAGCTATCGCCGCCGGCTCATTGTCTGACATATGGGATACGAAAGATGCAGGGCGGGTGGGTGTGCCTTACATCCTCGCACCATTCCTCGGCCCGTCGTTAGGCCCCTTGATTGGAGCCTACATTCTTGATCAGTACGACCAAGACTGGAAGTGGTCCATTTGGATTGTTCTTTGTCTCCTGGCACCTGTCGCTCTAATGCTTCCCTTCATGAAAGAGACGTCCAAGAGCCGGATCCTGTATCTGAGGCACAGGAAACGCGGAAATGCTTCAGTCGACATGACCGCTGCGTCTCGAATCAAGACAATTCAAAGAGGGTTGCTGAGACCGCTACACATGGCCGTTTTCGAGGTAAGACGACCTGCTCCTGCCTTTTCATGATGAGACGCAGATCTTTGTTGAACTGACACATTCAGCCGCTTTCACTCCTCCTTGGTCTCTACACCGCCTACAGTTTTGCCATGATCTTCTCGTTTTTCGGTTCTTATGCATTCATCTACTCGAGGATATATCACTTCACTCCCAAGCAGATTGGTCTGTGTTATATCCCTGTCGTCATTGGTAAGATAACCGTTTGTACGAGAAGTGCATATCTTTGCTTTTGGCTGACAGCTCTCAGGCTTTCTCCTAGGAGTGGTCACGTTTGGTGCTTTCGATGCGCTAAAATACCAGAAGGCGGTACGAATTAAGGGCAAAGTTGTACCGGAAGATCGACTCTACGCAACTCTATTCGGTTCTTTTCTGGTACCCATCGGACTATTCGTAAGTCAGACATGACGAAAACTCATGACTGTGGCCAAAAGCTGACCTACTACCCGTACAGTGGTACGCGTGGGCGCCGCATCCAGACGTTCACTGGATAGTCCCAGCGTTAGCTGGTATCCCAGTAGGCTGGGGAACGCTAATGGCGTTTCTCACGTCCATAACGTACCTCGTAGACGTCTACGGTACCGCGAACTCGGCATCTGCCGTGGCAGCCAATGGACTGTTGCGATTTCTCCTGGCAGCTGCTTTCCCACAGTTCATCATCCAACTATATACGTCACGAATCGGAATCTACTGGGCTGGAAGCATCTTCGCCTTTCTCAGTCTTGCTCTAGTTCCTGTTCCGTGGTACTTCTTTTACCGAGGTCGATATTTGAGGCAAAAGAGCCATTATCCAACGAATACTAACTGATCATTGTTTGCCCACAGTCCTTATCAGCAGGGCAGGACTTCCTCGGCCAGTGGTCGCTTTAGCCACTATTGCACACAGAACTGGTTGCAAGAGATTTGCAGGTAAATAGGGAACCAGAGGACCCTGATAAAAGAGGTGAATGTGAGTAGCATGGCATGGAATGATACTCTCCGTTCAGAAAGAGATGCAACAGACTTTTTGCCCACGATCACATAGTAAACAAGCTTTCATTGTCTGCGATACGCTTCAAGAATCAGCTGCGTGGTCTTTTGTTCTAGCGTTTCAACACTCTCTGGCA
This sequence comes from Polyplosphaeria fusca, assembly GCA_010093805.1. NCBI lineage: Eukaryota > Fungi > Ascomycota > Dothideomycetes > Pleosporales > Tetraplosphaeriaceae > Polyplosphaeria > Polyplosphaeria fusca. The sequence continues at coordinate 23,028 of ML996211.1, forward strand.
GCGACGCATCCTCGTCGCGCCTTGCAGAGCTTGCACTCATTTAGCTCGAGATATCAGCCGTAGCAGTAGCATAGCATAGCGATAATCGGCATCTCTCGCTGAGTCTGATAGTATACAATGGTAGCTATGTTACCCCTCGAATGTAGCTTGCAACACATCCACTGGACTTTGCAGTGCTCGAGTTGAAATTGCACGTGTATCAAGGCAACAACGATATCACGGACATACCCGACCTTGCACAAATTGTGCAAAGGCAAATCCAAAGATATCCGGCCCTGAATTTGATCCTTGCACCATGGTCAGACGGCGATATCCCTGAGCCGTGAGCGATAGATCCACATTTCCAGCTGCCGACAGTGGCACGGAGTTGTCATAAGCACCATCCTGTAGGAGCGATAAACTCAGGTGCTTTGACTGCAACGACTTGCCCCCTCGCAATGTACCCAGAAACGGCCCGTTTCAAATGTGGACCAATATTCCAAGCGATAGTTCAAGATGGGGGCGATTATTGGCGTGAGAAAACGTCAACGTGATAGCCGTTGACTTCGCCAATCACCTTGCAGCGTGACGTCACACACACAAGCTGAGCTCTGTGCCACCTACGCAGCTGAAAAAGTCCGAGACACGCACCCATCGCCATCGTGACATTAATCCCCGGCGCAGCCAACGCGACATTCAACCTCAGCTCAACAGCGAGGCGTTTCGGCATGTGCTCAGTTCCAGACCAGAAAATCGCATCCACTTTCGCTGCCGTGCCCCGGACTAGTGCCACCCCACCTCCACCATCCGGGCGCTAGCGCAGGCGGCGCTGCCGTGCCAACTGCTAGTCAAGGCGCAGACATTCCTGGGGGGGACAGCCTTGGACAAGGGCGTAATTTAATATCTTACGGGCGTCGGGGACTAAAAACCCTGACCCAATATACACCTTCAACCCCTTCCAACGCAGGCGTGCATGTGAGAACCGATAGGCTGGGTGCAGAAACACGCGGCGAATCAAGAGCGCGATAGATTTCATACGCCCGAAGCGTGTATTGCTCGATTGAGACAGCCTACGCGTCCCGGCGCTTGCGTAGTCTGCCTTGTACCGACTGCACGGATTGATTGCTTTTTCATTAATCTCATTCCTGGTTCTTTTGCGGGTTCCAAGACGCGACTGCGGACTTTGACGCGATTGCGGACCTTTTCCTCTTGCTGGAAGTACTTCGCGATCGGTTTGCAATTGATGTCACTCGCAAGTTGATCTTGTCGGACCTTCCCAGCTTGTGTAGGAGCCGTGGAAGCGGCATGTGCAGCGGGTGAAGTCCGGGGTGCTTGACGTATGTGGAGGGTGCGGTGCAGGTGGAGCTGCAGTTCGTTGGCACGGACTCCGTGGGGAGGTGTTGGAGCGACTACGCGATCCACGCTTCGAAGCACGAGTACTGGATCCGCTGGTCTCATTGGTCTGGGGATGGAATATCGTAGTAACTGCGATTTGCATTCTGCAGTTTGGGATAGACTGTGAGATGTTGGAGCCCCGTCTCTAGTTCGCACAGAAGCATGCTCTTTTGACTCTTCGCAGTGATGTCAACAGCCGCTGTAAGCCGAGCCATATGCTCGGCTGCGTGATCTTGTCTCGATTGGTGCTTCCATAAGCGTATGCTACTCGACGTCGCATCTTGCTGAGAATATTCCTCCACGGTTTCTGGGTGCAGTGCTCGAGGAAAATAAGGCGATTGGGCTACTGCAGGAACCACGGAGCGTCATGCGCATGGCGAGAGCGGCGCTTGGGGTGCATTCAGCCTTCAGTATCTGGCGATCAGGCTTTCTGCAGTGCAACTTTCGGCTGCCATGCTTATGTAAACGCATAAGGAGACGATTTTGATGAAGTGAGCGAGCCATGATGGTCGTATGTCTTTGAAGGGGAATTTGATGGAGAAAGGTCAACGGCCCTCTTGTAAACTTGTGTGATGCATGGCGAATAACTGACATGCAGTGTTTAAGTGTTGACCTACTAGGCACTTCTTTCTATGAGCACTTAACTTCGTCAACTATAATGTACCCCTTAAAGATTGTTCGCAGGTACAGTGCCGGGCAAGAAAAGATTTTGAGATCGATTCACGATTGTTTTGGATGGGTTATCTATGGATGGACATCTGTATCTATTCGGATGTGGTGGAACCTGTTAGCTCAACGCTATAATTGGTGAGATTTACTTGTTGAACACTCGCAAAATCAACCACGGTTCGTAGGATACATAAGCTCAACATCAAAGCTCATGAGATTCGGTGTTTTAGATCATCGCCTTAGCCTATTGTCCATCATTCATTCCATCTCATCGTCCATGCCATGTTGTCGTCTATCAAGACTTGCCATAAACTGGGACCGATCAACACCAAAATTAAGTACTAGATACTTTAGATGCCCTGATAAGCACTCTTTTATTTCATTATCAACCCATGAGGTACGTGGTGTCGAAGTTGGTCAGTGTTTGATCATGGAGATTTGAACTCGCGACGCTTCTCTTACCCTCACGGCGTACAATCTGGTTTTCCACGACTAAATAAGCCTTCGCGCTACGGCTAATGGTAGGATACTACAAAATCGCTACCAAGTTGCACTTAGCTTAGCGAAATTCGTTATATCCGGATAGATGGAACGCTTAGCGGAGGGAGATCGCCATCGCGGGTATCCCTTCTTGCCCATCACTGTGCGGGGCTATGAAGCTAACAAACTAGATTCATAACTGTGCGGGGACATGAAGCTAGCAAACCAGATTTTCCAGCACACCTGTGTGGTACAAAATGGGCGCATCGGGAACCTCAGCTGCAAGCCACAGGACGCCCACAGGACGCCCACATTCGTGTCCCAGAAGCTTAACCCCACTACACTGACAATAAATGAACGATGTTACTTCGACCGGAGTGGCTTCTTTTCTCAGTCGCCTCTGCGCAGCTCATTTTCATGCCCCAGAATAATTTTCAGCCGATTACGGGTCAGGCACCTTCGTTTCCGATAGACCTCAGCTCAATCTACGATAACCGTGCTTTCGGATTGGACCCTAATGAGACAGATTTCGACGGTACTGGGGGTATGCCTCTACGATTTTACGATTTGTTTCGTTTGCTAAACCCATTAGATTCGTACCCGGCTCAGTTCATGCCACCACCCAACTTTATCTACTACGGCCTGAATTACCAATTTCCAGAGTACAAGGCTGCAGAAAACGATAATGTAATCGCGGCAGGGCAGATTATTCCTGTACCGCAGGGACGCTATTTGAGCGCACATTTTCTGGCCGCCTCAGAATCTGGGATTGCGCAGGGAACGCTCAACGCCACCTTCTCTGACAACTCCACCAGCTCAAGCGCGGTTCTAGTACCAGCATGGTGGTCATGGCCATATCCAACTGGAGGAGACATGGTCTTCCCGTACCGTTTGACTAATGAAACCGTCGATTGGAATCGCACAAACATTTTTCAGACTTCAACTTGGCTAGACAGCTCAAAAGAACTGACATCGCTGATGCTACCAAATGTGACCGGCGGTTCAGCGACAGACCCAGGAGGAGCCGCCATTCAGTCTAGGTTGCATATATTCGCCTTGACTTTGGTGCCTGCATCTTCAGCGAGCGATGGCCCTCTTCTCAGCGTGCAGTATGCGCGTTCTACGCAAAAGTGGATAGAAGGCAGCGACAAGACACAGATATACGAAGTGACGATCAACAACGCTGGAAATCGAGACATTCTTCGAAATCATTCCGTCGAAATCAGTATCGATTCACCTGGTGTGCAAACCGTCACGCCTAGCTACATCAAACGTCTTCGTGCCGGCGATCAAGTCAGAGTTAATATAGGTGTCAAAAACAAGGACGGAGTGCCGTCTGGTAGCAGTGGAAGTGCGACTGTCGCTGTGAGCGGCTCATCCTCATTTGCTGCAACTAACTACACCTTCAATGCCACATATGGGATAAAAAGATACGATGCCACTTACGAGTCCATCTACACCCACGACTCTCCTGATTGGTTTGACTCTGGGAAATACGGCATCTTCATACACTGGGGTCCTTACTCCGTTCCAGCTTGGGGGAATGTAGGCAAAAACGAGACGTATGCATCTGCTTACTCGTCCTGGATACTTTGTCAACGTTAACACGTCTCAGATATGCTGAATGGTACTGGTGGAACCTCAACCGGGGTCCAAATACGTCTGACCAAACCTATGAATACCATCTCGAGCACTACGGCCCCAACGTCGTATACGACGACTTCATCCAAAACTTCACCGCCTCCGCCTTCGATCCCAAAGAATGGGTCGATCTCTTCGCCGACGCAGGCGCAAACTACTTCGTCCAAGTCAGCAAGCACCACGACGGCTACGCCATCTTCGACCTTCCCGCGAACGTCACCAAACGAACCTCTGTCGCCCAGCCCCCGCACCGCAACCTCCTCCAAGAGCTCTTCGACGCCGCCACCAAACACCAACCCCACCTCCACCGCGCAACCTACTTCTCCCTCCCCGAATGGTTCCACCCCGACTACCTTCCCTACGGCTTCGGCTCCTGGCCCGGCGGCCCCGCCACAAACCCCTACACCAACGCCTCTCTCCCCTACACCGGCTACGTTCCCATCTCCAACTACATCTCCGACCTTGTCCTCCCCTCCATGCACACGCTCGCGTCCATGGGCGTAGAAATCATGTGGTGCGACATCGGAGGCCCGAACCTTACCGCCTCATTCGCATCCACCTGGTACAACCGGCTTGCGGCCTCCAACAAGCAAGCGCTCATGAACGCGCGCTGCGGCCTGCCAGGCGACTTTGATACGCCGGAGTACGCGCGGTATGCGGGCGTGCAGCCGCGCAAGTGGGAGTCGAATCAGGGCATGGATCCATATAGTTATGGGTTCAATGCTGCGACGCCGAGGGGGGAGTATATGAATGCGAGCACGATTGTGCGCGATTTGGTGGATGTGGTGAGTAAGAATGGGAATTTCTTGCTGGATGTCGGGCCCAAGGCGGATGGGAGTATTTTGGAGGTCGAGAAGGAGGCGTTGAGGGGAGCGGGGAGGTGGATTAGGGGGCATGGGGAGGCGGTGTTTAATACGACGTATTGGACGGTTACGCCGCAGGAAGGTGAATTTGTGAGGTTTGCGATCAGTCGGGATGCTTTTTATGTTCATGTGCTGGAGAGGCCGAATGCGACGGTGGTGTTGGAGAGTCCGGTGCCTTGGGTTGTGGGGGATGATGTAAAGGTTGTCGGTGGAAACATGTCTGGGGAGGTAGTGCCGAGTCGAATGGAGAATGGCAGCGTGGTGTTGGATATCAGTAGCCAGGTTGCGGGTGCAGATCAGTTTGTCTGGGTCTTCAAGATAGAGTTTTGACCATGAAGATGTTGCACTTCGGTGCGAATTGATCGTTCCGTAGCGTTAAGCCGGTTGGTGTGCGGACGCTTTTAACGCGCCGACGAAATAAGCAGAAGAGATATAGAAAGCTTAGCTAAACAGGAAAAAGAAAGTAAAAGCGACGCTAGGTCATGTCAATATCTAACAAGACCGCCGATATGACCCCAACAAGATAATCATTTGTCATCTCTGCGCTTCAACTTAAAGCGAGACCAAGAGCGCTTTGGTTTCTGCGACTGGGCCTGGGTTTGTGTGTGAGGTTGAGAAACACTACTAGAAGACGTCCCAGTTGGTGCAGAGGTATTTGATGACGACGAAGGAACGGTAGATGCAGAACTCGGCTGTTGCTGTAACGTCGTCTGAGCAGTCTGCCATTCCGCTCTCCTCTGATTTTCCACTACCCAAGCTGCCGCCTGTTCGCGCACCGGCAGAGCTTCAATACGGTCTTCCTCTTCCCCTCGGCGAACGAGCTCAATATATGCAGGGTCCACATTTGGTCGCGCGATTTTATAATTTTGATCCACATCTATGGCGAAGAAAAAAACCCGTCGGGGTCTTCGTCGTCTTCGTCGACAAGATAGCATTCATACCGCGAGAAGGCCTCGTTATCGAAGAGAAACACGTCGCTAAGAACTACGTTCGCTGGAGCATCTTGTAGGATATGGAAGTCGAGCATGTGCTTCTGGTCGATATCGTAGGGGCCGAAGGACCAGAGCGCGTTGTATGCCATGCCTGATTTGAGGGCAGTGGAATTGTCTGCAAATACCAGCGTGTGGCGATGGGTATCGCCTGAGCTGATAGGGACTCCCATTTCCCGTGCGTGCTGTTCGTCTAGAACCATGACTTTGGCTCCCGAGTCGGCAAGCGCGTCTTGTGGGATTCCGTTCAGGATTCCTGTGAATCTCGGTGCTGATTCACCGAGATAGAGCAAGTGGAGGCTGGCAATGCCTGATACGATGCGCTCTTTGATGCGTCGCGTTTTGTTTAGCAGGTCCGAGAAGGTTTTCGTGAATTTCAGGAATAGTCTACCGAGGATGACGTTGTGAATGCAATTCGGAAGAATGTGGAAGGTGAGGGGGTACTGCTGTTTTTCGTCCTTGAAACGAAAAGGCGCTTCTACCTTCCCTACCGTAGATATCTTCTTTCCACTTCCAACGATGACTGACGAGGTGCAGTTGTGATCGATGCTGAGTCCAATTTGGCGAGCAAAGCCCTCCCGCATGAAGTTTGCCTTGGCGCAGTAATCTCCAAGAGCATTGAAGTGGTGAGCTCCACGAAGGACTCCAGGTATTTCGAAGACACGATTGGGTGGCTCTCCCGAACCACTGGTGATGAAGCATTTGGTGCGAAGATTAAGCTTTTCAGGAAGGCGGTCGTTTATCTGTCTTATTAGAGAACGCACTTTCTGTACCAATAAATTAGAATGCAAATGCTTTACCGGTATCGATAAAATAGAATGCAATTCCTGTGCCAGTTCCAAAGACTGCGATTCCTGTGCCGCTACAAAAGAATGCAATTCCCATAAGAACACTAGTTGAAGTTCGGGTATCTCCTCGTATCTACAGAAGTCAGGACAAGCTGCAAGTATTGAAAGATTTCTGCTGCATACCTCTTCATGCAGGATGGGGTTCCGACGACGGACTGGCAAAGGTGGCAGTTCGTCGTCTGTTACCCCGTCCACTCGATGCAACCGTCGCATGTGTTCTCTCAAAGTCTCCTTCCGCATGAAGGGGGCACCCGAGCTGCATTTACAATCCGAAAACGGACAGAAATGGGAGACCATCTTATTTCCACCATGCATCTTGTGCACATCTCGTTCGCGAGGAAGAAGTTCGCCGGAATAAGTGAAGCCCTGGAGGTTTTCGCACCCTGGGCTGTACACCTGTAAGGTTTGTCGTGTTTGATCATGTGCTTGCTGAGAACTGGTAAGCAACTGCAGCTATGCTTGGGCGGGTAGCGTATCTCCATTCGCACTTTCGGTCAAAGGTTATACTCGAGCATTGCTCATCCGAGCATAGATACTTGCCGTCTTCGTTCCTGGACAGCTCTTCTGATCGCTTCAAGTGGGTTCTTCTCCTTGGCGGATCAATCCAAGGCTCAGATATGTGATCTTCAATGGCCTTTGGCTCTTTTTTTTTCCTACCGAAGTAGGAGATGAGTCTCGATTCAGTCACCGACTGTTTTCATAGGAGTCGTTAGAGGGTCATCCTCAACGGTAGAAGTCGTCAGTTCGAAATCACTCGGCGGAGAACGCTTAAATAAGACCACTGTATCTTTCGGATAATGCGTCAACCTGTGTCAGTGGCGCCGATGTCCGACTTTACGATGGTTCATGGGCTCATACCGGCAGCGACAGCAGGAGAGTGTGAGGTGTCGTAGAGATCGAGGAGCTGAAATTTTCGCGTTCGGGTGGCCTGTAAGCCACAACGCCCACTTCATCCCAACCTCTGGATTGCGCATCCCGAGCTGATATCGAAACACATCTCTTCTACTAGCTAAATATTCGAGTTCGAGCCCAGAACATGGGATGACATCGCCAGCAAGGCCGCCCGACGTCGAATTGGAGCATCTTCGCGATAGCTACCCAGCCTTGGGAAAGTTCAACTGACTCAGAGCGCACAATATACTTCACCTTCATACCGTCTGACCGCGCTCGGGAAGGAGATAGACGATCTTGATGAGGAAGCAAGACGAGACAGTAACTTGAGGCGTGGCAGTCGTCGCGGAGGTGCGAGACACTAGTCAAGCATGCAGGCGATCTGAATCGGCCTGACAAGAAACGACTGGAGAAATTAGACGAGTTGCAGGGGCTGTTGAGAGAGTACTGTATGCTTCCAAAGACGAAGAATGCTCACAAACCGTAACTCACGGTTCCAGATGAGACGCTTCTGCTGCAGTCCCAGATCGCCCAGTACAAAGGTCCCAGCAGTCGCGTCCTCGCAGCATTCCGCGACTACCTCGAAGGCAAAGCCTTCAAAAGCGCCACCACGGACGCCATGCCTCTCATAAGCGGCCGAGCAAAAGACTTTCTCTCCGACAAAGCCGATTTGATCGCACTACGCCGAGCGGCCGAAGAAGACATGCTCTCCAAGCTGCTGCAGGACCACTGGCCGTTCCCAAAGCGCGCAACCGACGACCCGCTGGACCGAACCACCATTTACAAGAACACCCACGTTGTGCGGACCGTCGCGGGAATCAGCATGATACCCGCCGCCATCGTGCTCATCGGAGCCATCGTGAGCCTGCACGCCGTGACGAGCGATCAGGCCAAGCTAGGCTTGGTGGCGACGTACACGCTGCTCTTCGCGGCGAGTATAACGCTGTTGACCAACGCTCGCAGGGCCGAAGTGTTTGCGGCCACGGCCGCGTACGCCGCGGTGCTGGTCATGTTTGTCTCGGGTGATCTCGGTGCATCGAGCAGCGAGCAGTGGCTTGTTCAGATGGAGAATGACGTTTTCAAGACTGTCAGATGTCCAATATGAGTCAGATGCGGCCTCTACGAGGAGGACTGCTTGTGTTGGCTTTGCATGCTGCGGAAACAGTAATTTGCTGTTCTGGGAGATGTAGATAGTCTGAGGTGGTCGATGCTGTCAACGTTATGGCGTTTTTGCGCATGCGGCGTGGATCATCCGTCTAATCGTGGGGTAGCGAGCCAATGCGGCTGAATGCGGAGACCAGGCGCCAGGGAAAATGTTGAGTTAGGGGCTCGCACAGTAGTGCCATGGGCTAGATGTGCCAAGGACAATATAAGGAAATCTACCTCGGTGTCTCTCTATCGTCTGATTGCCCAGAAAGAGACAACGCGTGGTAAGCCAATTCGAATCAGTGCAAGTTCTCTTCTAACCATCAGAATCAGCACGCCCAACGAGATCGTGTGGTTTCCCCGCAATTCGGCTTCAGACCCCATTTCATACTGGTCGTCAAGATAGACTTTCAGGACCCGGACTGGTGGCCTGAAAGAGCCTCGGTATCGGGATGGACAGAAGTAGCGCCAAGTTCTAGACCAGTACAGAATACACAAGAGCTTTATCTCGATCCTTGAAGCAGAATGCTTAGTTGCCCCGGCTCCAAGAGGGGAGCTATTCCTTCGATCGAAGCTTGACGACGCGCGTTGGTGATATTGTAGTACCTTGGCTGCGTTCGACAGCTTGGACAACCCTTCAGTAGCACATGCAGCCGTATGTCCGCCGCATTTAGTACGGTGTCTTCTTCATACATATCATCTCTATCGAGTCGATTCGAAAGTGATCATTGGATTAGAGTTCTTACCAGACCAGCTGTTTTCCCAATGTGAGACGGCAAGGCCCGTCAGGCAGTACTGACCGCAGCATTGACGAAATCGGAAACTATTAAAACCAGCGTTATCTGGTAACAGCTCGAAGTCATGCGCCCAAGGTGGTACAAAATCGTGGACACTTTTCACGATGCGTACGAAGTACTTTGGCTCGTATCAGTATTACTGCATTTAGCAGAGTACTGGCGGCACAAAGGAGGGGCACAAGCGCAGGTGTGGGATCGCGTTGGCCTGTCGTACCATGCATCCTCCCTGTCCCAGAAAACGGCGCGTTGCAAGAGACAGCGGTCTTGCCGTCCGCTTACAATTATATGGTGCATTGCTGGCGTAATGCTGAAGTCCGGTTGACGCGGTGTTGTACTGCCCTTGCACGCGCTCAAACACCAACTTCAATGACGGAAGCGGGAAGCGTCTAGAGTCCACGCTGTTACTCGTAGCTTATCCACATGATGCGCAGAACCTGCCCGACACGAAACAGCTTCAGGTGATGGCGAAACAAGTACACCTCTAGTGGCAAGAGGTGTGAGGGTGATGCGAATCCGTCGGACCATGATACGGCAGATGCTGATGAGGAGGTGCACGTTCCGAGAGCGCTCGGACGGGAACACTTCCTTCGGCTGGGTTAGTGCCTGGCATGGTGCCAGCATAAGAGTCGCATCCTAGATAATAGCGCTGGGAGAACGTGGGATTAGAGACGCCTAGACCTGTCATACGGGCCCAACTGCCGCATACGTCCGCGATTGTTCAGCACCGTCTGGGGTAGGCCCAAAGGATACGACGGCGACGGAAGAGCCTTCCAAGCCGATTGTTTGCGCCGATCTGCAAGCCCCGTCATTGTGAAGCCTCTGACGACAGTGGAAAACGCCATGACGGCGGGAATCGACGGAGTACAAAAGGGAAGGTGGGAGACGAAGCGGCTTGTCTGTCTGGGCGTTGGTCGTGGATTGGAGAGCGCATCCCATGAAGCGAACGCCGCTCCACTCAATATGCGGGGTCTCCACGTGCCAAGAGGGCATCCCCAAGCCGCCCTTGAGTAAGCGTCATTCGCCGCTGGTCCTGGGGTGTGCTTCCGCTGTGTCGTCCGGTCTGTGGCCAGTTGCAACGCGCAACCTTGTGCTCTCCGATGCCTCGGTTCGTGCACACCGAATCTCCCCCTTGGCGACCGACAGCATGGCTGGTGCATGGTACCATTATATGGCAGCCACTGCCGGCTGATCACCTCTGATCATCTCCCTTTCTTTTCAAACTCTTGAAACACCATTTTTTACCATGGCACAGGACGCTGAGAAGCACCAAGTCAACATGATGGAGGATGTCGAGAAACCCGACTTGACTTCCTCGTCGCAGGACGACATACTAGCAGAGTTCTCTCCGCAAGAACAAAGGAAACTCATCCATCGCATTGATCGTCGTCTAGTCGTGACAGTCGGTGTCCTTTACTGCATCAGTCTCATGGACAGAACGAATCTGTCCGCTGCCAACATTGCTGGGTGCGTAGAATCAGAATTACCTTCTAGTCAGCCCTAACAAGATTATAGCATGGAGAAGGAGCTAGGCCTTGCGCTTCCGTTTGGTGGTGTCAGCCGCTACAGCGTTGTTACCCTCGTGTTCTTTACCACATACGTCGTCTTCCAGCCGCCATCGACCATCATTGTGCGCAAACTCGGCCCTCGTATGCATTTATCCAGCATTACAACGGCCTGGGGCGCCATAATGATTGGAATGGGATTCGTGCATCATTGGCAAGACCTTGCCGGTTTGCGAGTGATCCTGGGCATTTTGGAGGCAGGCTTTTTCCCAAGCTGCGTGTATCTTCTGAGCACCTGGTATACGCGCTACGACGTCGGCAAACGATACTCGGTCTTCTATATCTTGGGAAGTCTTGCTTCGGCTTGCGCTGGTATTCTCGCGTACGGACTGATGCAGCTGGGCGGTCACGAAGGGCTCGGCGGCTGGAGGTGGATTTTCATCATTGAAGGAACCTTGACGTGCGCGCTTGGAATTGGCAGTTACTGGCTACTTGTGGATTTCCCAGACAAGGCGCACCAGTCCTGGAAATTCCTCACGGAGCGGGAGGCGAAATTCATCATAGCCCGTGTCGACCAGGACCGTGGCGATGCGCAAGCCGAACCTTTTTCTGCAGTTAAATTCTTCCGAGCTGGTCTGGACATCAAGATTTGGGGCTATGCCATGGTGAGTGAGAGACAGTCTATCTGTGGGATAATACTGACCGACCCAGATTTTCTTCAACACTACCACCGTAACCTATGCGCTAGCGTATTTCTTGCCCATTATCTTGTCACAAAATATGGGCTTCTCCGTTGGGGCAAGCCAGTGCTTGGGTGAGTGACTTTATCTTTGGGTTGTTGGATGCACGCTGACTGGAGAAGTCGCTCCGCCCTATGCTCTCGCTGCCATTGTCATGTACGGGACTGGTTGGGTTGGCGACAAGTACAGGATTCGCGGACCCATCATCTGCTTCAACATGTTGCTGTGCCTAATCGGACTTCCGATTATGGGCTTCCACAAGAACTCGGGAGTGCGGTATTTTGGCGTCTTCTTGGTAACAGCGGGGGCCAATTCCAACGTTCCAGCGGCGATGGCGTATCAAGCCAATAATATTAGGGGCCAGTGGAAACGAGCCTTTTGCTCAGCTACCCTGGTTGGTTTCGGTGGATTCGGTGGTATCGCAGGCAGTTTGGTCTTCCGGAAGCAGGACGCCCCCGAGTATCACCCTGGACTGTATGCGTGCATTGCATGCTGCCTCCTTACGTTGCTCATAGTAGCTTCGACGACACTCGTTTTCTTGCGACAGAATAAGCGAGCAGCTCGGGGCGAAATCGAGTTGGAGGGCGACAATGTAAGTGTGACTGATTCCGGATTTTAATGACTTGCTAATCATCAGTAGGATGGCCGGAACAACTTTAGATATACTTACTGATTGCCGGCGACATGTGGATGCTCTTTGCCGAACAAAAGGCTGTCTGTCTATATTCGATGGGCGTAGTTAGATTTGCCATCTACATTAGCTTGCTGTCACGGCATGAAATGATTCTGCCATGTCTTCGATCGTGCTTGGTGAATGCGACGTGTGACGCAGTCGATGTCTTTAGCGTGTTGAAGGCATCAGTGTTTATCGTCGAAATGGGTTTGCTGTGTGGGAGACAGCATTGGAAAATGGAGAGAAAGGACTGATGCCGAGACGTGCTGCTGATGGAGCCGAGGGTGGGCGATTACTGATCGATGAAGGCGCCAAGGCAGCGACGCGCTCAACGCACCTTCCCCGTAATCGGACTCTCAAGCGGCATCTTCACCCGCTCTGCTAAGGCTGTTGCGTTCTTATAGAAAGTCTTGAAAACGTACGCGTCGGTAACCGAGTAGCAAGCTGTGGTGCATTGCAGTATCACTAATAGCGCGCTACTTTGGAGTCGTACAGGTTTCTTGAAACGCGCCATCACGTGCATTGGCGTCACCCATAGGTCTCCTCGATGCAACTAGCCTTGGAGGCACAAAGGACGAGGAAAAGGAAGACGTGATTGAAGACAGGCCTACGGATTCCTTGGGTTGTCTTTCAATTACGGGTTTCTCGGTAGGCTCGCTCTCAAGCTTCGTCAGCTCCTTCCTTGATTGCTTCTCCCTTCCCAATGTCGTCACACAACTCACTCCAGCTTCGAAACTTGAGATATTAAAGTCACCACCGACGAAGTGCGTCACCTAAAAGAGTCTTCGAAGACAAGTAAAAAGGATGATCCATGAACCACCGCTTTGATGCATTATTCTTCTCTGATTACTCCTTAACCATGATAACAAGGAAATGCCGTCCGGCAATGCGATCAATATCAACAAGGAAATCAACTCTTCTTCCACCACCCCTTACACACCGGGCAGCGGCTGGAAGTCAGGGTAGTTGGGCCAGTTACCAATGCTGGCGGGATCACCTCCCAGCCTGATCCAAACACCCTTGGACGGCGTCGGTCCATTAAGCGCAAACAGCCTGTACCACCCAGGCGGTGCAACATGTGCATTCGGCGGCGCAGTGACGGTGCAAGAAGTGCCCGCGCACGAGAAAGCAGGGAACAGGATCCTGGCTCCCATGCTGTTACCGTGCGTGCTGGCCTCGGAGCCCAGAAGCGAGAACTTGGTGACACCAGCGCTGACGGTGACAGTGATGGTCTGGCCGTGCGCCCAGTCCTTGTTTGTGGCCGAGAGTGAAGGCTGCGCGTTTCCGCTGAGGAGATAAGGGGGCATGAAGACCTCGAGCCTGTACTCCTGGGGGAAGTCGGCGTCCTGTGGGTCTGAGCCGGACACGAGAACGCGGCCATCATCCATGAGCACGGCCTCGGAGTGGTACATGCGGGAGATGGTCGTGTTGGCCATGACGCTGAAACGCTGGCCGTACGGCTTGTTGGAGTCGTACAGCACGGCGTTGTGGTTGGGGTTCTTGCCGAGCTGGAAGCCGGCTTCACCGGTCTCGCCACCGTTCAGGATCAAGAAGGTTCCGTCGGGGAGGGTTGCGATGCAGGGCATAACACGGCGAGACGGCATGCGCTCAATCTTCCACTTGGGCGCGGGCTCTTCGGGCTTGATGGAGACGCAATTGTCGATACCCCACTGCGGGTTCGGAACAGCACCACCGCAGATGAGGATCTCGAGGGGATCGGTGTAGGGAGCCTTCTGCGGGAGCAGAACCTGAGTGCCCTCGTAAGGGTAAGTGCGACCACCCTTAGGATTGTTGACGGAAGCGGGAATATTCGGGAGGACCTTGTCCGTGGCGAAGGTAGCCTCGTTCATAATGCGCGCTTCGTTGTAGTAAGCAATGAAAATGCCGCCGGTCGGGAGGACAACAAGGAAGGGGTAGAGATTGAATGGATCAGTGCGGCGGAGGAAGTCAAGCTCAACAAGGCCACCTGCCTTGGGGAGGAGCTCTAGGTTGGGGACAGGTGGGCCATTGCTTCCGGACTGGCCGCCCACGATAAGGATCGAGCCGTTGACCATCTGCATGGCTGAGGGATACCAACGACCAGTCTGGAGAGCGAGTGTGTTGACGTTCTCCTGCCATTGGGAAGTACCGTTGGTGCCCAAGACACCATCGGGCGTGTGGAGACGGACGCCAAAGGTAGAGTCAGCAGACCAACCGCCAATGTTGATTTGGCGACCCTTCTTATCCGGAAGCGTCAAACCAGCGGCACAGAAGAGATCGGTCTTGATGCCCTTCATTTCACGGAACGTCGTGAAGATGTTATCGGAAAGAGAAGGATCGAACCTGGCAACGTTAGAGAGACTCTGGAGAACTCGGGCATGAACTTACTCGTAAGCACCGGTGGAGTTTGGTGGACCGGTACCCTTTTTCTCGAGGAAGGAGATCTTGCCATTGATGGCGGGCTGAGAGATGAGAGGAATGACAGGACCGCCAACCAAGAACTGGTAGCGTCCCGCGGCGGCGCCAGTTGGGTAGTTCCAAACGTAGAGAGGAGTGTCCGAGACATACTTGTACCAGGTCAGACGAAGCCCAGCACCGCAAATCTCTTCAGCGTCACCAGGGCAAGCCATGTTGCAGTCGGTCTCGGGAGCGACTTGGGACTGCGACTTCTCAACGCCGTCAATATCTCCGCAGTAGCACTCCTCGCCATACTCAATACCAGCAGCCATGTATCTGTCCTTCATTAGCGACCGTTGCAACAAGAACACACCAATAACTTACCCATAGTCTGCGCACTGGTTCAAGCACAGCTCAGCCGACATGGACGTCTTGTTGACGTACTGCCACGGGAAAGGACGAGGGAAGGTGGCGAGAGGCTGAGTATCTGTGATGCAGCCCTGGTACTGCCAGTTGCCGACAGTCTTCTTAGGCGTGGGCTTCTTCTTGATAGGAAGGGTAGCCAGGCTGGACCACACGCTGAGACGGTCGGGACCACCGCACTTCTCGTTGGCGTTACCACCGCAGGCCATGCCGCACTGAGTGTCTGCCGTAGCAAGAGAACCGCCCTGGCGAATGACATGGTCGCAGAAACATCTGATCACGTTAGACAAAGGTTCCGTGGCACGAAAGGATTAGACTCACTGGGTAGAGTACTCCATACCGGCAATCTCATAGCCGAGAGCGTTGCAAGCGTTGGAGCAGGACGCGATGGTCATCTGCGCATTGTCCTGTTGCTGGAAGTTCATGATACGGAAGCCAGGGCCATCGACATAGCAGCCCTTGTAAGTCCATCCAGTTGGGACGCCAGAAGCGGTAGCAGAGGCAGTGTTTGATCGGACGGTAGATGACACGGGAGGAACCACGGTCGACGATGGGGCCGGGGTAGAAGACGGAGCAGCACTGGACGAAGCACCGCCACCTCCACCATTGGTGTACTTGAACATGGTCAAACGGTCTGGGCCACCGCAAATCTGGCTGTCGTCACCAGCGCAAGCCATGTTGCACTGGGCATTTCCGTCGGGAGCAGGGCCGCCGCCGTTGCGCAGCTGGGAGTCGCAGAAGCACTCGCGGGCGTACTCGGTACCAGCATAGGTGTAGCCAGCCTCCAAGCAGGCCGCCTGGCATTTGTCGTTGGTGACGGCTCCGAGACCATCCATACCGATGGAGAGAGTGCGGGCGCCACCCTTGTCAGTGTAGCAGCCCTGGGCAACCCACGAAGGAGCAGCGGCCTGGACGGTGCCGAACTCGAAAATGTTGATGCGGTTGGCGCCACCGCAGTTCTGGGTCTGGTCGCCGTTGCACTTCATGGTGCAGCCATCAGTCGCAGGGCCATGGTTGTTCATAAGAGTGTCACCGCAGTCTAGTTGATATGTCAGGATCAGAATGACGAGTGCAGACAAAACAACTTACAGCATTCGCCAGAGTACTCAACACCAGCATACTTGAAACCACTGCAAGCAGCCTGGCAGGTCTGGGGAGTCATTGCTGCTCCTCCTCCCTCAGCGTTGCCGCCATTGGACAGAATGCGCGCAGCAACGGAATCCCTGTCTTCATTAGCGCGTGTTCGACTTTCGAATCTGCCATACTCACTCGTAGCAGCCCTTACTGGACCAGGCCTGGGTTCCTCCGTTGCCACCAGCGTTTCCTCCAGTAGTGGAGGCGATTTCATAGACGGACAGCCTCTTGTCGCCACCGCAGGCCTCTCCAGCCGCGCCAGAGCAGGCCATGGAGCAGCCAGAAGCGGCGGGAGCACCAGCACCTGCAATGGTGTTGCCGCAGAAGCATTCGACACCCTGGAGTTGCATGTCAGAGTCGGACTAAAACCAATTGAAGTCATTCGCGTACATATTCAGTTCCGGCGAGCTTGTAGCCACGGCTACCGCAGTAGTTGATACAGAAAGCGGCGCTGTTGGTGCCACCTGCAGTGCCTCCGCTGCGGAGTGTGCGCGATGCTATCTATACACAGATCAGTTGTCTGCACCCAATTGACTGACGTGGGGAACAGTGGGCAGTAGCTTCGACGGGCACAACATCTCCATGTGAAGTTGTCTCAGCCAACCCAAACTACCACCACCTCTGTTTGCACGCCAATGCCGCGATAGCACATACATCGTCTCTGCGCAGATCAATTAGCAAACGAGTCTTGGTCTAGCACCTGGCCCTCGGGAGATTTCCTTTCGCCATCCGGGTAAACTGAGATCTGGGGTACATACGTGTAACAACCCTTATAGCTCCAACCCGTCGGCAGCGTTGCCGGAGGCGCCTGTCGCTTGTCGAGCGACTGCAACGGCGAGGCATTGATTAGAGTATTAAAGAGTAAGGGCAACAGCGTTGCGATAGCGAGTGTGGGTGCCATAGCGGCTAGAGTCGAACGTCCTTACAGAACGTCCAAGAAAGATATTAAGAAGAATTAGTAGTGGAGTACACAAAAGCGACAGGCAGGCCCGTTATCCAAGAGGATCAACGAAGCACAGAAAGAAGGTGTGCGTCTGACGACAAATTGACAGATGCGTCCACGACCGCTGCATCGGGTGTGCATGCCGCCTCTATAAGAATCCCCTGCAACGACACACACCACCTCCCCCAGCTCGGCTGCCATACAACAATGCCCCCATAATACGGGGGGTGGCTCCAGACACGCCTAGTGCCGGTCGATCCGTCTGTCAACCATGTGGCAGCTCACCACCGCGTGATACCTTTCCCCATTGCGCCTGCCCTCGCCCACCTCAGCTCCACGTCTTCTCACTATGGGCATTGACAATCAGTTAATGCGGTGCTCTGTAGGCGAAACCCTACAAGCCTAGACTCTATTCCCCGACTCGCGACATGGAGATGCCGCTCTCGCCCTCCCTTCAATATTACTATCGAGAGCTCCCGCGTCACGGATACGAGATACTGGAACACACGCCATTCAAATTTCCACGTCCAAGCAATTGCTCAGGCGCGCCGCGGCCGGGGGCGTCGCTGTCTGGCTGTCTGGTCCAGCCCAGGCTCCCCCCTGACATCTGCGAGATGCTCGCCGAACGGTCGGCGCGTCGGGCTTAAGTTCTGCTAGCGCACGCCACATTAGCGCCCCCGTCACCAGCGCGGCTGGATACGACCCTTTCTGGAGAGCTTTGGTCACTGATTAGCGAGGGCGAGGCTCGGGAGCTGTGAATCGCGAGAATTATGTGCGTGGGGCGTGTGGCGCAAAGGGGCTGGGCTGAGGTGGAGTGCCGTGGTTGCGGGTGGATGCAGGGGATTAGGGGGAGGGAACATTGGGGATGGGGAGTCGGGCATCGGGCGTGTCGCTGGGCGTGTGAGGCTGAAAGGGAGAACGGGGTGCGAGAGAGGGCGAGAGGGGAAGATTCGCGCGAATCGAAGACCGTCTGGATAGCGGATGCATGTGTGCGTGTGGGAAGTGGGCAGATGCGTGCGTGGGGGGACGACGGACGGATGTAACAAGGTACCTCGCCTTGCATGCATGTATTGATGATGATGCTGATGAGCACCGGGGGTCCTTGAGCAGCAGGCCCAGCAGGGCAGCAGGGCTGACGGGCTTGTTTGCGCTCGTCAGCGCCGAAACCACATTTCCCACAGCGCAGCGCGCGCCTTGTCGGGCGAAACCCTTATCAGTCCGCCAGGTACCCATTTTCGCGTGCGTGCTTGCGAAGTATCGATAGGGGAGGCCCTAGGACCAGGTACAATCTCACATACGGCGGGTGGGATTCGGAGTTGCGAGTCGGACACTGGCAAGGTTCTGGGCGGAGACTTTTTTCAGGAACGTTTTAACGACGCCGGTCTGGCTAGCATGGCATGTTGTTGAGAGGGGAAGTTTGCTTGCCTGGGAGGGACCGAGGACCACTGACAGCCTTGCGACTGCGCACGCACGTTTGGTACTGAGTAGGAAAGTGGGCCCAGGATGTGTCAATGCGATCCGTCTGACACAGTTCACGACGTGTGTGGGTCTTGCTGGCACCATTAACCCTTCCAAACCAAGCAAGAGAAAGAAAAAACCAAGCAAAAGCTTGGAATTATTGTCTGATTTGCATGAGCGCCCTGGTCGCGTTCCCGTATATTTTCGATCCATGTAGCTAAAAACATTAGGCGGCCGCGTGCATCTATTGCAACAATCGTTGTGGGCCAGAATAAAAAAAACTATGTTTCCGTCGTCCGAGAGCCCACCCCAACCCAGATCTAAAAATAGCCTTTCAAAAAAACAAACTCCTGGCCCTATCGCAGGAAGAGCCCATGCCCAATGATCCGAAAACCGAAAAAGGAAGGTTCGCTCGGAAAGAAAACTACGATGTGAGACCTCAGTTGTACAACGGCCGGTGATCCACGGTTGGTCGCGGGGCCAATGCGATGCAATGCGATGCAGGTGCTATTGGAAGGAAGTGCGAAGGAAGGCGGGGTACCCTGATGATAGGGCTAGCAGCCTCCTTCCCTCCACATCTTGACTGACTTGACCGTCATGCCGCGATCATTGCCTTCGCCCCATGTGGGTAGCCAGTCCTTGCGGCCTGTACCGGAGTCAGTAGAGTTTCATGCAAGGTATCATCCAGGTAGAGGCGAGGTTACATGCAGAAGACGGTGGCGAAGCCATTGCCTTCTGTCGCAGCTTGCATGCCACACGGCATGTGAACGTACCTTTGTAGAAGTCGGCAGGAGCCGTGGGTCCGTTGTCGACCCATGGCTTGTTGTACTTGCCGTCGTAGAACCAACCGTTCTGGCTTCCGACGGCGACGTTCAGGATGAGATAGAAGTTCTCGTCAAAGGGCGTGTTGGTGCGGCCTGTGCTTTTCCACGGATTCTCTGAGACGGTATTGTTCACGCTGACGCCCTCGAAGCCTCCGCGCTCCCACATGGACTTGGCCTTGCCAAACTACGTCATGTTAGCGATGAGAATACAACGTCTTGCAAGGAGTGGTCCCTACCTTCATGTAGAAAACCTGCTTCAGCGTACTGTCCAAGTACGTGAAGAGATAGTCCTCTGTCCAGATCAGGCCATATGTATGATAGTCCTTTGTATAGTCTGCACCACGGCGAAGGAACTTGAGACCGTATGTCTTCCAGTAGGCATCCAGCTTGGGCGTCGGACCCCAATGCAGCGCCGACGACATGGCATCGTTACCAAGAGGATATTTCCAAGAATTGCCACGCAATTCGGCGATATCAATCTCTCCAGATGCGGGCCAGGCGCCATACTTTGACTCCTCTGCTCATCGTCAGTACAACATGGCTTCAGTCGGCGTGAAACATACCAGGCATCATCCAAATGGCAGGCCAGAGCCAGTCACCCTTGGGCATCTTGGCTACCACTTCGACGCGTCCATACTTGATCGACTTCTTGCCCTTGGTTGAGAGACGAGCCGATCGTACGGGTGGGACAACGAGGCCAGTAGTGGCATTGGATCGAATCGAACACTGCTTGATGTCGGTCGAGGTGCAGCTTCCATCACCACCAGACTTGGTCAGGTTCAGCGAGTATCCATTCAGGATCTGGTCCTCGGTGATTGGGGTGCTCTCGGTAGTCAAGGTTGGGACAATGTGCAGCCCATCCTTGTCCGTGAAGCTGTTGGACGAATCTGGCGTAGTCCAGTCAAAAGACCCGGTACCAAATCCGCCAATCTGGGCAAATAAACATCAGCAAGGGTCGGAGAAATGGATAGAAATCGACTGACCTGCACTTCGTGTGTCCAGGTAGCCGGGTCGATGGAATTGAAATGGTCTTCTAGCACAAGACAATACTGCAGTTGAGATTAGCATAGTAACCTCGAACCTGGGCACGAATGCATACTTCGCCCACGCCGATTTTTGCGTCTTTTGCGCCGTCGTATGCAAGGTATCCGCAGACGCAGAGAGACAGTGCGATGAAGACGTAGACTACAATGTTACCCCATTTTGTCCTCGTCAACCGCTTGTCACCCAGCCACGGTTGGTAGTATCTAGGAGTGTCAATTTGGATTCGTAAAGGCGAGCTGTACTCTGATGCTACTCACTCTCCCCGTAGCCTGTAGCTCTTGAACTCGTGGCGCGGTTTCCTCAGCGGGACTCCAGACGGATATGATTTTGGTGTCGAGACTCCTCCAGTCTGAATTGAGTTCTGCGAGTTTCGCTCCGACTGTCGCGTCGTCCGTCCAGTTTTGTCGCCGGGCGCCGACGAGGGAAACTTGAAAGGAAATTCGAAGCCCATGGTGAGGATGTGTGTCGGGCCTGGGGAAGAGGCAGCTTCGACAATCTCTTTTACTTGGGCACTCCGCGCCGAGAGGTGGTTCAGCGCTCGTTAACAGTATACCGGAAGACGGACGGCGTCGAGATCAATTGAGCTTATCGGCGCTGACGCGGCTGGCTGGCTGGCCTGAGCCTCTGACGCAAAGTTGTTTCGACTCAAACTTGATACACCAAACGAGCGCCATGGCGATCAACAATCGGTTGGGGCGGTCGAGAGCATGCAGCGGCAGGGGCCAGCTAACGTGTGGCGTGCAGGAATACCGACTAAGGTCGCCTATCTCCCGCCAGCACACGCCAAGTGCAGCGTTAATTTACAGTGTGGCGCCAAGTCCAAAACCAATTTTGGAATGCTCCAGTCCAAGCTGGAAGCAGCCTGGCGCCCGGGCGATCTGAAAACGGCTAGGGGGCGGCTGGAGGCTTTCAACGTCGTCGGTGCAAGGAGGAGTAGCGCGTGCTGCATGCACGGCCAGGCCTACCAGAACAGCAAGTGCCATCCGTTATCAACGTCCGAACGTGAGCCTTGTCTGAAGTCGAGAGTCAGGCAGTCAGGCAGCGCCATAATCTCACCCAGCATTATCGTGCCGGACTTCCGCGGTCTTGTCCAAGTAGGAGCCGGAGAAAATGTTTGTGAATAATTTCTTCAGGCCGTCGCGGAAACGTTCGCGCGATGAGCCGTCTCTGCATTCAATAGCCAGAGTTGAGGCGCTCCCTCCGACTCTAGCGGATCGCCACGGACCAATGGTCCCCGGCCTGTGAGTTGCCGCGATAAATCGCCTTGTCGTCATTGGCACGCTTGGACAACTAGCCAGGGGTAACCGTCACTCTGGCGCCCCTTTCCTTAGCCACACGGGAGCTGCATAACGGTCCGACCGCATGGCCAACTTTCCCACTTTGCAGAACCGTCCATGTGCAGATTGCCTGCTCCCTTTCTGTGCATCCTGCATTGCTGAGGCGCAGTCGACGGCCTGCTGTTTAGCTCCGACACGGCCAGCCCAACCAGTGTTCTGGATCAGCCCATACCGCGATGCTGAACACGGGCCCGCGTGGATTTGCGTTGCATCGCGTTTGTAGTGGGTTTGAAATACTGGGCAAGGCTTGCATAACTGCTGCACGATGCGTTGTGCTCGAAGGCTGCCACTCCTAAAATAGCACACTGGGCACTGAGACCGACTGTCGACGAAGCGTCCATTCACATCGTGTTTCCCGCTTTCTCCATGTGCAATTTCCCCGTGTTGACCAGACGACAGGAGGCGTGCAAGCGACCGCCGAGGCACTCCAGTCTCTGTCGATACCTGAGCACTGCCTCGACGGCCCTTGCCGCCCAGCAGAGAACCTCAGGGGTAGAACGGCGGGCATTGGTCCCATCAAGCCTTATCTCCAGGCGTAGGATCCGCCTCCCGTCCACATGGTTCCTGACGCCTAAAAACAGAAATTCCGTTTCGCCATTGCCGTTACCCCTGGCGTGCTGTTTGCGCACGGCCAAGTTCAGACCTGGCTCTCGCTAGCACCTGCAGACAGGACTTCGTATCGGCGTGCCGTGGATCCATAGTCTGATGTTGAAGCATCCTGCTAACCGCGATAGGGACTTGGTCACCCTAATCGAGCACCCTTGTACCACTTCAAGCAAGGTTTGAGACGTCGCCAGCGCAACGAGACATACTGGCGTCAACCATGGCTTCGCCTGGAACCGCCGGTCCATATAGACAGGGTATGAATCGATAGAAGGCTTCTTGGTGCTGGCTGCCGCGCTTGGTGATGCTCGGCTTGTCCAGGACGCGTGTGAATCCAGACCAGGAGTTTCTTCAGCTTGGGCCCTGTTGAGGATCGTTTTCTAGCTCCAGAACGATCGTTGACTGCCGTCAGCGGCTCTCGTTATCGCGGTCCGTCGTTTCTGGGTCGCAGGATCTATTCATACTTCCTTCCTGTCTACCTTGCACCTGTCTTTACCCGGCACTTCCTTTCAACTGTGCTCTATACGGTCGCTACCCATCTCTTCAACTATTCCCTCTCCCTGGCCATTCGTATCCAGGTTCGTGGGAAGGGCAATCGCCCGTAACACTCGTTCCAAATCGTAATTGCCGCCGTGCCGCCCATAATGTCACACCCCTCGTCCATCCAAATGGACAGCATACAGTCGGTACCTCCATCGTTGCCGACATCGCGAAGGCCTTCATTTTCCGAGCACCGCTCCTCAGGCTCCGCGAGATGGTCAGGACCTGCCCCAGACTCGCGTAGGATAACGCAGAAGATCGATGAGGAGACCAGGTATCGCGCGGTTTGTGCCTCCAACATCTCTTCGTGTCTGTCGGCTAATATACCCAAAGATCATTAAACACTTGCATGGCAAGGCATGTTCTATGCATTGGATGCTCTCCGGGCCAGTGCCCCGAGGTACTTGCATGGGAGTTCTCATCCGCAAGACCCAAGGCACCTATTTCTCCGAACCCAATCCTGTGGATTCGGAGCTGCTCGATGCGGTGACACGAATCAATTCCGAGGTCGCCCTCACTATGGCGACTGAGGGAACCAACGCCGTGTTTGACGTCATTGACCCTGGCGAGACTGAGGTTCACTTCCAGAATGGCTCTCAGATCCAGATATACGAGTCCATGGCTGAAATTGCCACATCGTCAAACATTCGCAAGTTCCAGTATGCCGCTCTCGTACGCCAGGAGCGAGTTGTCCTCATCTGGCATGATGACCTCGGAAGAATCCTGTCCCATGCCATGGAAGTGGAATCCAAGATGCTGGCGCTCGTCTGGGGAACCAAGGTGTCTCCATTTGGTGCTCCCACGAACCCTTTCTCGACAGGAGCCAACTCGTACATTGCGTCCGAGGTGCACTTGCCTCTTGACAAAGAGAAGGAGGCCGACGTGTCCGTGGAAGAGGTCGGAGAGTCAACAACAGACCTTGAGACTGGTGGTGCCCGAGAGTCTCTCGCGCGCCCTCTGATCTTCACCAGCTCAATCTTTGTCGGTATGGGTATCGCTGCAATTATCCTCCTCGTCGTTGGTCTCGGTAATCGTGCCATCGTCATGCAGACCATGACAGACAAGTTCTGGCCACGTCTTGCACTCATTGCAGCAGAGCCCCTCTTTCTCCTGTTTGGTCTCTTCTTCGTCATTGTGGTGTTTGGCAACCTCTTCCAGGCCATCGGTCCCATCACATCCATCAAGACAAACTCGCGCTTCTACTCAGCCATCAAGCCAAGCCTGGCCCAGGCTAGAGCGCAGGGATTCCGTCCTCCACCAATCACCATCCAGATGCCCATTTATACTGAATCCCTTGAGGGTGTCGTCAAACCAACCGTCAGGAGTTTGAAGGCCGCCATTTCCTATTATGAATCGCACGGTGGAACTGCGCGCATCTTCATGAACGACGATGGCATGGCCATTCGCGGCGAAGAGGCGAACCTGGAGTTTCTCGAATTCTACGAGGACAATAACATTGGATGGGTAGCCCGCCCCAAGCACAATACCGACGGCTTCGTTCGCCGCGGCAAGTTCAAGAAGGCCTCCAACATGAACTTCGCGCTGAACGTCTCCAACAAGGTCGAAGACACCCTCCAGAGCATGGTTGACGCTTGGTATGTCAAAGAAGACACCATTACCGAGGACCAGGAGGCACAAATGTACCGAGAGGCTCTTGCATCCGTGGTCGCCTCTGACTCCAAGATCAAGGCAGGTGGCAACATCCGAATGGGAGAGATCATTCTTATCGTTGATTCCGACACCGAGGTTCCAGTAGACTGCTTGATGTACGGGGCAGCTGAAATGTACTTGTCCCCCGAAGTCGCAATCATTCAGCACTCCACCGGTGTCATGCAGGTATCCTGGGACTACTTCGAGAACGCCATCACCTATTTCACTAACCTCGTCTACACAGCCATTCGATTCTCTGTTGGTAGCGGCGAGGTTGGTCCGTTCGTCGGTCACAATGCGTTCTTGCGATGGCAAGCTGTCCAGTCTGTCGGGAATCCACCGGATGAGGACGGATACGTCGCCTTTTGGTCTGAGAGCCATGTGTCGGAGGATTTTGATATCGCGCTGCGCCTGCAGGTCACCGGCAATATCGTTCGCCTGGCAAGCTATCACAACGATGGCTTCAAGGAGGGCGTTTCTCTGACTCTTTACGACGAGCTGAATCGATGGGAGAAGTAAGTGCTCTGGCTGGACAATCTTGCTGATTGATACTGACAACCCCAGGTATGCGTTTGGCTGCAACGAGCTGGTTTTTAACCCCATCCATACTTGGCCCTGGAAAAGCCCATTTACCAAGCTCTTCCGGACTTTCCTTTTCTCCAACATGCAGCTGTCGTCGAAGTTGACCATCGTCGGTTACATCTCATCGTACTATGCCATTGCGTCATCGGTTCCATTCGGCATCTTGAACTACTTCCTCATTGGTTGGTTCAACGGTGAGCTTGACAAGTTCTATGTCGAGTCTTGGAAGAGTGAGTTGTGTCTCCCTTGTCGCATGAACCTGGCTAATGAGCTCCAAAGTCTTCGTCTCCCTCATCCTGGTCTTCAACATCATGTCCAACGTGACCTTGGCCGTCCTGCGTTATCGTCTCGGAGAGATGGGTCTCTTGCAGTCGCTCATCCAAAATTTCAAGTGGATGCCGCTCTTCGTCATCTTCTTCGGTGGACTGTCATTTCATATCCTCATGGCCATTCTCGCCCATATGTTCAGTATCGACATGAACTGGGGTGCGACGGCCAAGGAGAAGGACGACTCCAACTTCTTCAAGGAGTTGCCGAAGATCTTCCAGCGTTTCAAGTGGATGTACATGTTGATGATCCCACTGATTGGCGGAATGATCTACCTTGGATGCTTTGCTCCTCACGGCTGGGAGATCAACGGTTTCACCTCGACGGTTCCCATGGCCACCATCGTTGTATCGCACTGTCTCTTCCCTTTCGCCCTGAACCCCAGTTTGATGATCTTCAATTACTGAAGACCGTCAGCTCTAATAGACAAAAGCAAGATTATGATAGCTCGGGTTTTGTTTTCGATTCATGAGTATACCAAATGTTTGGAGTTCGAAACCATGGCTTGGAGTTTGCTGAACATCTGTGGGCATAGGATAGGACCTAGAGTTTCTGTTAATGTATAATACAATTGGATAACAATGGGCCCCGGAACGAACCAATTCAAGCAGATGCTTTTCAAATACAATACTGGAGTCAAAATGTGTCTCAAACTGCTTCCCGTGAGACGAGGGATGAGAGGCTTAATAATGTCAGTCCTCGAGAGATCGGCGAATACGAGTAGTGAAGAGTGCAGATCCAAATAGCGTTATGTGCCAGATGCGGATGACGCAGAAGCAAGTCGAGCCGATGCTACAAATGGAGACGAGATCAGCAACAAGAAGATCGCGATGTGCAGACTTGAGACGAGCGAAGCGAGGATTGAAATGCAATAACGAGAACGTACCGATCATTCACGACCGGTTGAGAGAAGCGTTTGCGATGCAGCCATGAAGCCTCCTGCATCTCCCAGAGTCCTTCCATCGAAATACATATCCACATCAGGGTTGTCTGTGAGGCGGCTAATGTCAATGCCAACGTCTTCGGTAGTTCGATGGATGTAGATCGTTGTCATGCCGACTTTCTTCGCAGCCTCCAGATCGTACAAGTGGGAAGCGAGCATGAAGCAGTTCTCAACTGGCAGTCGCGCAAGTTCCATCGCCCTCTTATATATCTTTGGATCAGGTTTGGTCAGGCCGAGAAGTTCCGATGACATGAGCATGTGGAACGGTATTCCAGAAGATTGGGCAATGTCGAGCTGAAGTCGAGTAGTACCATTGGCCAGCACGATGAGGAACCAATTTCCATCACGCCGCAGCATCTCTAGAGCTGGAATGACATCGAGCCATGGCGTTTGAAGATGCCATTGGTCAACAAGCTGATTGCGCACGCCGTCATCCCAGCTATCGTGTCCGACACCTCGTTCTTCGAGTAATCGATCTAAAACTCTACGATGCGTAACATCAATGTCCTCAGTCGGGTCCCCTCGAGCAAATCGTTCGTGTATCTCCTGGAAAAATCCCTCCCTCCAAGCTATGGCCAGCTCGCGGACCCTCTCACCAAGCGGAGTCATGGAAGGATGAGTCGGGCATTTGGCGAGCAGGGACAGCAGCGACGACAACCAGTCGCAGCACGTGCCCATTAAATCGAAAAAGATAGCTTTCTGACTCGAAGAAGTCATGTTGACGGTGGAGGTGGAGGGAGGAGCTGACGACGCAGCGGCGGGGCATCGCGAAACGTGGTTTGATTAGTCACCAGCCGGATGGGAACGCTGGGGGAGCCGTTGCATTTCCGAATCTTCTACTCTCTTTCCTCAATACTCGGCGACAATTGAAACTTGACTGAAGGTTCGGGATCCGTTTAGTATAGATGAACGAGGGTCTCTTCCCTCGTCGACTCGTACGTGTTCCAAAACTCCTCTTCAACATATGCAACCCCAATTCGTTGGCAAGTCGTCTCTGGGTCTGGTGTGACTGCTCCATCCCGCAGATCTTTTTCATTCCGAAACTTCCAACGTGAGCCACGTATCTGCGACTCTGTTCGTTGTACAACGAGACACGCGTAAATGATCTTGGCCGTCGGTCTGTGGCCCCAAAATTTAAGTGAGGCTTTGAAGGAGAATAGAGCGATTAGAAAAACATTTGGATGTAGCATCTCGGCCATGGGAACGTTGAAGACTAGGCCTTCTGCGCCACGCATCGACGGCATGATTTCGAGCACAGGGCGATCGACCATCTTAGCGCAAACAAGAGAAAAGAAGTGTGCTACTGAAGATGCTTCGAATTCTTGTAGCGGAAGTTTTCCTCGAAGGACGCGCGTTGTAAGTCTCAAGACATGGAATGGAGGATCGGCTTGGTGATGTTCGGCGTCTCCGTGCTCTAGATCGTACCATGTCATACCGTTACCAATTTGTACATCTCTTGCTATGGACTTGTAGTCTTCATGGGCTTCATATCCTGCAAACGCATCGTAGGCTCCAAATGGCGGTGGCCAGTCTTTTGCGCCCTTCCAACCTACCCACGTCCAGCTGGGCAGACGCAAGGCGAAAGAGCGCGTGGTGGCCGCACAAGAAAGTCGCCGGTCTTTGTAACTCTTGTCTATCCATGCAAGCCCCAAAACCAGGTGCTGACTTGGGAGTCCGAGAATCATTCGCCCGCCATAGATCTTGGTGTCCAGAAGCGCCGATATGCCTGCAAAAGCTCGCAAGATGTCATCGTCATATGTAAGTCGCTTCCTCGTATAATCGATGATAAGGTCACGGTACGGGCGAAACCTTTGGAGGCTTCCACTGCCAGCTGTCAAATTTGAAAGCGGGTGTAGACTTGTTCGAGGCAGAGCGCCTTGGATATCGCCTATGGTAACGGATGGACATGTGAGAAAGGCTTCCTGATTCATCAAGACAAGACATCTCTTGGACAGTATTAGCTCTTGATAAG
Source organism: Polyplosphaeria fusca (assembly GCA_010093805.1). Classification (NCBI taxonomy): domain Eukaryota; kingdom Fungi; phylum Ascomycota; class Dothideomycetes; order Pleosporales; family Tetraplosphaeriaceae; genus Polyplosphaeria; species Polyplosphaeria fusca. The sequence continues at coordinate 51,797 of ML996211.1, forward strand.
TCCAGGCTCGTGAAGAATAGACCGATGCCAAAAGCGGATCACTCAGCCCCGTTGACCTTCTGACTAGCCGCACTCCCTCGATCTTTTCTGAACGCTGCGGGAATCTGCTATTGGGCTGTACGCCGGGTAAGGGATCCATGGCGTTAGTGGAGGATGCGGCAACAATGGTGAGCAGAGCTTGAGAATAAATGAAGTCCATTCGAGTAATGTAGTATGACTTCTCGCGTATGTCGTTCTGGCAGATGCAAAGTGAATCGACCCAAAGGTACCGTTCCCCAATAGACTTGACCAATTGCATCGCATCTTGAACAATCGCAGCAGGTGGAAGCTGATCCAAAGCGCCAGTCTGCTGTAGTTGTTCGCGATTGCTCTGTGTTGAACGGAGGACATGGCATTGTCCCCAGACATAGCTCAAAGCAACGTAGCGGGACCCCGCGGGTGCCAATGTGATCCGTCGCTCGAAGACATCAATGAGCTTGAGTCGAATTGGGTTTGTGTATTGCTGTTTTGCTTGTCCGCATCCTCGGGAAGTCTTGTGTTGGCCTTTGGGAGAAGGGCTGCTACAGTGGTTCAGGAAGGTTTTGATCACGCTCGCGTCGAGAGAAGACCCGTCGAGAGAGTATGGCAAGCTTCTCAGCTGTGAGAAAACGTCATCGTTTCTAGAGCGCAACCATGACCGCGGTGCTGAAGCCAGTCGCTGTTTCCACACTGTCTTTACTTCCGAGACGTCGTGCACGACTTCCCACGTGGTATTTGTGCTTCCAATGCGAAGGCTCAAAGTATTGGGAGAAACCTGACTCTTGACCAAGCAATCGTTCCCTGCCAATGCATTTCTAGGAAGGCTTGCCGAGTCTATCTTCTCAAGAAATACCAGACTTCTTGCAATAAAGTCGCAAAAAGAACAGCTCGAGCGAGACGAAATAGCTGCAATGTCACCAAAGGTGGGGTAACGTTAGCTGTTTGCCGAGTTCGACTTATCGATATTTTCAAAGTCCAGAAGAATCTGCTGGCAAAACGAACATGGTCCTTCGACTGTAGACATGGTAAAATGCAGTTGCGAGTTGTCGCGCATACGAATCAATGCTGGAAATTCCTAGTTTGTCGTTTGAAGGCGATGTAGCCTTGCGGGTGCGTGCCGTGGTGCATGCCACATGTGGAGGCTGTGCAAAGGTCCAAACCCATGTTCGAACTCGAGCTGGAGACAGGGCTGAACAGAACTCTTGCTGGTCGTGCAACAATTCCAAAACTTCATTGCGATGTCATCTCTCGATTTTGACTGAGCGCGAGACTGCGATCAGCAAAGGCATCTGCGTGCGTGATCTGAAAGTGGTTCATGGCCGTTTCAGCAGTGCTCGTGGCGCAAAGTACGTGCTACCCTGTAATAGAATACGTGTCCACAGGGTCGAACTATAGAAGGTGGCCAAAGAACTATAGAAGGTCCTCGAAAAGATATCGTAAGGCTCGGTAGATCCGCAGCAGGCCTTGAAACGAGAAGTTATTAAAGGCGGGACGATTCCATTTGAAGATGAGCTTGATGACTCTTAGTCCAGTCGATGAGACGAGTTTTATTGGTATAATGATGGCACAATCGTGTTGTTGAATGGGGTGGGAAAGTCGGGGAGAGAAAAGGTCGAGGGGCGAGGGAAGGGACGGTCGAGGGGACGGGCGGTCGAGGGAAGGAGCGATCAAGGAGGCAAAAGAAAAATTAAAGAGGAACTGGCGCCGGCAGAAGGTTTGATACGGTGAATTGCTTTATTTGCTAGTCTGATATTAGCTATCTGGCTATGCTGGTAGCATTCATGAGATTTCTCGAACATCAAGTGTACATACATGCCAATTTGACTCGGATGTGGATTACTTTCCCTGACATAGAATCATGGCCCACACCGATGAGCCCATACGAACAACTCTTCCGCTTTTTCTGTACGCCGAATTTGAAAGACATCCTTGAATAGCCCACTGTCCTCCATCGCTGCTAATGCAGCGGGCCTCACAGTTCCGAAATACATTATTCTATGTGTTTCAGCCCCATACATGCGCAGTTTTCTGATTATTGCCTGCAGCATAAATAGCGCGTCTGGAGATTGTGCAAACTCGAGGGTGTTGATTCTCCGCAAATGGTCCCCCAAGTGATATTTCGTAAGGAAGATCTTCCAGCGCTCAATTTCATCTTTGCTACTCGTCTCTCAGGTACGTTGATCTTTATAATTGTCCTCCTGCTCCAGAACATACACATGGACCTCCTTGAAGACCGATTACACTCGTGGAGCACATTAACCGCACAAATCACGGTGCTGTGCTCATCGACTTGCCTGGGTTCATCACTGATTGGACAAGGGATAGAGACCCCCAGCTTCGGAATTAGAAGAAAGGACGCATCAAACATCGCAACAGACATGGCACAGTTTTTAAAACGTTGAGCTTAATCCTCAAATCTGCGTGGTATACGATCTTGCCTCGCAAGGCGACACTGAAGGTATCTTTGCTCCATCTTTGTTGACATCGCTCACGTGACGTCACACTCCTAATGCCTTTCCTTAGTCCTCTCACAATACTCATGATTCTATTCTTCACTAGCGGCTGTAGTGAAAGCGCGGTAGCGTTAGGTAAGCAGGTCTCTTCCCCCATCACCTGTTTTGTCCTAGTCGCGTCTCCAAGTCAACTTCTTCGCCTTCACTTTCACTCGCATCACCTCTGCAACGCGCGCCTTGGCAAGGGCCCGTGCGCTGGCAGCTCCCCATAACCACAGAGATTTCTGCCTCCCTCTCCTCTTCTTCTCTCCTCAACTTCCTCCCGCGCCAGCATCAGCGGCGACAAGGTGGGCACCTGCCTGCTAGAGGCTGTTCCGTTTGCACAACGTAAAGGCAAGTCCCGAGCACCTCCTCTCCCGCTCGATTCAAAGGAGACGGCGTTAGCACAACGTTAAGGCACCCTGGGAGCGCCTCTCTCCCGCTCGTCACAAATGGAGAGAACCCCGCGGATTCGACACTCTTTTCCACTCAAGCACTGGCTTCTCCCTCTCATGCTGCCTGTATAGCTGCCTCGGTGGTTGCTCTAGCAGTAGCCCCGGCATGCTATACAGGCAGCATGAGAGGGAGAGTCAGTCACCAAAGGGACCTTGATCGACCTCCAAAACGACCATGCTACGCGCAGCTCAGGAGCAACATCTCGCGTCCATCGCCTCGACATACCACACGTCTTGTCCTCGTTAGGAGCCCCGGCACACAGTCGCCTCCTCTCCCGGGCTCAGCACCGTTCTGGTGTGAAAGGACAACTGGGAATGGGTTGGCAGAACCCGCTCTGTAACCAGAGTGTCGAGAGCTGATAGGGTTCCCTGTCACGACAGGAAGCCCGCCCCGTCCGGACACTCCCGGCCCTCCGCAACCCTCGCGCACTTAACGACCACTGCCAGTAGGTCGGTCCTGGAAATCCGGACGCTCTCTTCGGAGGCGCCCTTGGGTCGCATTGCGCATCCCCCACGGAACCCGCTTACAACGTGCCCATCCGCAGCAGGATGATCAAGGCATGTAGAGGATTACGTGCGTGTTTGTTGTGGTTGGTCACTGGGGGAGGCTCCCAGGTTATCAGACCATCGATGTTGGAGTGTCATTCCCCTCATCGTATTCGTCACGTCGCCTGTATAATGCCTGGGGTGGATGTTCGGTTGAACGTCTGAATTGTCTGGTCCCCGCATCCCTTGAGGCAGTCTCTTCACTGGGCCATGGCGACCGGAGGAAGGGTCTAAGGACCTGTGTACAAAGGAAGTCCGTTCACGGAGCTGCTGATTGGAAGCTATGCGGGCTGGTAGTGGAGAGAGCAGTCTGGTCTGCAAAGGACGTCACATTACTGGAGGTGACGACTGTGTTGCGCGAGGTTGGGGCGTTGCACACACTTTTTTTTTTTCATTGGCAGAGGTAGCAATGCTACCTGGCTGAGGAAGAAGTTATCTCATCATTACCTCTGATAATGGAGCAACTCAACTCAACCACTAAAACTGGCTGATGTTCTCATCAAGCGAGTTGGAAATTCATGGTCCCTCACAGGCGGATACCATCTTAACCATCCGCCACATAGAAGACGCCATGCGGAGAGTGTTCGTTCTAGTTTCCATTGCCTTACACTTGATCGATTCCGAATTCCTGGAGAACCTGACCAAGCTCATCCTCGCCTTGGCCCTGTGTTCATCGCCATCGTAATCTTGATCAAGGCCCTGCCTGTCGTCTTCATCGTCGTTGTAGTATGGCGAGTGAAGGGAAACTTCTCGTACTTCTGGAGGCGTCTACTCAGACATGGCTACCTTCATTCTTGTTTATAGCATCCGCTTCATCACCACCTCTTCTCGTCTCCGGCGCGGCAGGGCTCCCAGTTAATTCTCCCCTTATGTACTCTTCTGGAAGCTCGACAGGCGTCTGGTTGACTGCCTGAACATATCCTGGAGGCACTGGGGCTTCTACTGATGCGCCTTGTGCATCTCCCAGCTCCGATACGCGATGTTTTTGAATGTCGGTGCCGGACACGCCAGAACCGTCCAGTTCAGGTTTGTCTGTCATAGCTTCATGACCCAATGCTTTCTTCTTCTCCTGCTTCTTCCGGTGAAGAACGAACAGAATACCAAGTAGTACCAAGATTACAAAAGCAGCCACCCCAAGCCCGATTCCGGCTTTCGCACCGGTGGTAAGACTCTTCTCGCCGCTGGTGTTGGGTGATCCTGTCGAGGATGGCATGAAACTCGCAGTGACGGTTCCTTGTCCATTATCGCCAGCCTGTTGCAAGAGGAAGGCGCACTCTTGACTCGGCGGGGGTGGAGAATCTCGCAGCTCGGCTGTGCCATTTATGTCACAACTCCCCTCTCCATGTATCTCCCAGTACTTGTTGACATTCCAAGACCATGCCTCGGTCTGGTTACACGCACTAAGCAAGTCAAATTCTGCTCGATCAGTCTGATGAGAGTCTTACTTGAAAGCTCCATATTTCCCCTTTGTCCCATCCCCATTCGTGCCTGTACAGATACTCGAGTTTCCTTGGCAGACCCATTGACGTTGATCGTAGAATGCTGTAGCATTGAGCTTTGCCAGAGCCGCCGGATTCGCTACACAACGAACAGATTCCATCATACAAGAACATAGCTTTGCATTTGGCTTTGGTGGTAATATTGAGCTTGCATTGAAATATTTGTCGTTGGCGTTGGGCGTCGGGCAGGCTGCCGGTGTGACGGTTGGAGTGTAATCACCAATGCTAGTCAATGAAGGCTCAATGGTGGCCATGACAGAGGACAGAGCTGCAAATCCAGGAAGAGTGCTGATTTCGTACATGTCTCCAAGGGTAACCAGACCTGTACGACGGTCAGCGGAGTAAGGACTGAGACTAGGGACGCATACCGTAATTGCTAGACGCCACTGGATCGGGGAAGTACTGTCTAACAAAACCGCCCGAGATATTCTGGATCACCTCAGTTTCGTAGAGAGCGCTTGCCATCTCAAAGGTCCGATTATCTTTTGTTCCATTCGCAGATACAACGCAGCCGTAACGGTTGATCATCGTAGGGAGCGTAGCATTGCCGAATCTCACCGATACATTATGGATGTCGTTATCATCCGTACAGATTGCTGCCGACTGAGCAAGGACAAAATCAGCTCGGTTCTCGTCGCAAGTCAAGTAGTCCACCTGCTGCAATGAAACGTCCTCGTAGCTGTCGATAGTATACATTTCCCAGCCAATAGGAACATCTCTGTAGTTCTTCTCGCGCAGATAGGCTTTTGTATCTCTAAGTGCTGCTTTGAGAAATGGCCATGTGTTGGAATAATATGGGTCTTCGTCCACTGTTCCAATGTAGAAGCCGAGAAGATTATTTAGCGGTGCTAGATCTTCAATAACACCGATAAATTGAGCCAGCATAGACTGAGTCCAAAAGCCGTCGATCGAAGCAATATACTCCACCGCGTTTCCTAACTGGGCCACTACAAATATACCAGCATCGGCGAGGGCGTTCATGCAGGCGGTATGGTCCTTGGTCGGGTCCAGAATAGTAACTTGGACGACATTGACCGTCAGTTTGCTTAGATATTCGATATCTCTTCGACATGTGCTGATGTCTGACAGGGGATCGAGGAACTGTGTCGCATCGAAGCTCCCCAGTCCAAAGTCCTGGTACATGATACCGCGAACTATGAACTCGCTTCCATTGGTCTTGTAGAAGAAACGCGAGCCCTGCTATAGTGAGTAGTGTCCTAGGAGCACGTAGTAGAGACGCACTTTGATGATAATTGGGTCCACGTCAGCCATGCATATTGGAAGCAGCTGGAGCAGCCAGAGAAGACACACGCCCAGGATCCAGTCTTGACAAGAGTGTTTGGCGCGCATCATTGCTGTATCGACGGTAGTAGCGAAGGGAATATATCGCGCCAGTCCCTCCAGCGGTCGTGGGAGTGAGCGATTCCCCAACGACTGGCTCCGCAGATGAGCGCGACAACGGGTTAATTAGAGAAGGCTGGAGGCAGCATCCTGACGTCTGTGCTGCAGCTACCCTACCTCAAGATCAACGCCATGAGTTCCGAAAACCAGCTTGCCAACAAACTGAAACGAATCCTATTGGCCGCCTGTTGGAGCCGAGGACATTGAACACGAGATCCCGTTTAAGGCAACCCATTACAAACGTTGTGCTTCCTCGCTATGCTTGAGGTGTGGTTCACCTGGCCTGGGCATCTCAAAACGACAATACAAACAAGCGATAAGCAAGCCCCGAGCAACAGCTAGAAGATGCAATAAACGTCAACAGCATGACAGAAGAGGGCGTGTTGAGGATTGGTGATCCTGGCCTTTCTCGGATTTACGCCTTGTGGGCGGAGCGCCGCAGCCTTGCAGGTTCCTGGGGGGCGTGGCGTATCCCGTGCCGTCTCATCTTTTGGCCCCCGCATGTGCACACGGGCAAAGCGAGATAAGGGACAGCACGACCGAACAACTGTGCAGCGCGACTTCGTGGGTGAGGGACGGGTACATATGTGCCACAGGATTTGAATGATTGGTGTCGATGTTAATGGGTGCACTTGGGTTGAGGCAAGGTGAAATGATGATGAGTAAGCCACCAGCCACCCGTGCCACCACCGCCTCCGACATGTGGCCTCGCAACATGTCCACAACGTCTCACGCCGCTCATCTCTCCACATCTCCTTCATGATACAACGGCACACGCCCAAGGAGCAGTCATGGCCGTTCAAGCCAGCATCTCGTGGGATACCATAGGGCCCTTGATTGTCTGGCAGATTCTGATCCCTTTGGTATGCACAAAGCCGCGAATGTGCACATAAATTCCCGCTCACTATTCACAGGCTGCATCATGGGCACAGACTATCCTCTACAGCATATTTATCCGCGCCGGTGACCCCAAACCCCAGCCAGGCAGCCCGCGCTACATACGACATCGCCGGCAGCTCCTCATGGCCATCTATGCCGCCTACTTCCTCTTTACCATCTACGAAGTCGACTACAACCTCCAGCAGACAAGTCATGCATACAACGACTTGGGAGTACCAGTGGCCGTGGACGAGAGCGGGCTGGCATCGCGCTTCAGGAGGCTCACAATTCGCTTTCATCCCGACAAGGTGGGACCGGGTGTGGACAGAGACGCGGCGAACAACTACTACGTGCATCTAAAGCACGCTCGAGATGTCATTCTCGACCCCGCAAAGCGCTTTGCCTACGACCGCTTCGGCCCAGACATTCTCAAGCAGTGCTCGCAGTGCGTCTCAGTCCGAGAATACACCATGCACGCACTGCTATCCGTGCTATACACATACGGCGCTTTGTTGGTATTCATGTTCGGTGCCAACGCACTGGGCTACCTCAAAGACGGCGCATACTGGCGCTACCTCGCCATCCTCGCCGTCGCCACGTACGAGGTGCGAACGGCGCTGCGCCCAGACCATCCACCACTCCTAGCTACCTACCTCAACCCCCTCCTCACTACGACGCGCCTGCGTCCAGAATACCTCCCATTCCAAGCCACCACAGTCATCCGCAAGGCCACGCTTTCCCTCGCGCAGTTCCTAGGCCTGCTGATTCCGCTCTACCGCGACGATCCGAAGAAGCCCATGAAGACCGTCGACGACTCGGATTCGACGCGGCATAAGCAGTTGGATGGGCTGGAAAAGGTGTTGAGAGAGACGTACGTGGATGCAACACGCTTGATGGAATTAGAAACGATCCCTTATCGCGAGAACGAGCGCGCAAAAACCGAGCTCCGCGAGGCGATGCGCAAATACATGATTCAAAACGTCGTGCATTCTGAGCGCGACGTGCGGAATGCGATTGGGCAGAGCATGGTGAGGAGAAGGCAGGGCGTGCCGCATGGAGCTCAGGGCACGAAATAGAAACCACTCAAATAAATTTACATTATCGTTTTGAATTTCACTATCTGCATATATGCGAACTTGAATCCAACTGTACGGTGTTAATCCCATCACCATTCCAACACAACCTGACTACCAAGTATATCCTCTCACGCTTCCGCCCCTCCACCCCCGCGCCCCTTCTTCCTCCTCAGTCTCCCTCGCAAACAAATACGTCCTAGTGCGAGCAGCAACATCAATCCAGCCCTGGCTCTTATGTACCTGGATTCTGCGCATCTTGATGTAGGGCGGGCTCGCGTGCGCTGGCGAGCAATTTAGCTTCCAAACTGTGGGTATCGCGGGGGGGCGTCGAGGAGGTTGGAGTTGAAGTGGTGGTGCAAGCGTAAGGGGATTGTTTTGGCGCTACTTTGTTCGGGAGGAGCGGCTAGGGTTTAGAGGTTGGTTTGGAGGGGGAAAGTATGGTGGGTGGGATGGGGTGATGGAAGGGCGAGGGATGGGAGATGGGAGGTATATAGGCGAGGGGGGTTTGCGGTTTTGTGAGAGGGCGGTGGGAGAACCAGGCGCGGTTCCAGTGGTTCGAGGTTGGGGGGGTTTTTTTTTGGGAGAGTTCTAATATTTTTCCGAGGTTGTGCTTGACTGTCAAACTTCATTCTATTTATCAACCTTGGTTCTCTATCTTCCTAGCCATGAAACCATTTCTTTTGTATCTCATTTGTACACTAACGAACAAGTAATCCAACTCAGCTTTCTAACCGAAGGCGTTCGAGATACCACCTTCTCACGCTGGGACCCCTTAGAACGAAAGATGTTTGCACAATATGCTTGGGTCAAAAAGACGCCGTAATTGAATAAGTTATTAAGCCAAGCCCTGATTTACTGAAAGTACACTGAATGTTTTTCCCGCTAAACTTCAAGTTGATTCTTGGCTACTCGCGCGTATACTTTTGGTATTCGTGCAAGTAGTGCTTGAGGCTTCCTCAATTCTTCGAGACCCTCTTGTGAGATCTCATGTTGGAGAGACTTTGGGCAAAATGGCGTAACTGAGGCGTGATGAGAATCCAGTGACTGAACTTAATCAGAAAAGACAACGCAGATAACGTAATTGATAATGCCGGACCTCAAGACCCGCGAAAGCTCGAACAAGAATTATTAGCTATTTTGAACAATCTATATACCGCGCTCCACGTTCTTAATACTAGTACCACCCTCCCAAATCCTCACACCCTCTTCCTCAAAATCCAACCCGTCCTCCACACCCTCGCCACTAACAACGCCACACATCCCGAAACAATCATTATCCCCGTAAACATCTGCATCCACAAAAACTTCCCCCGTTCCCCCCTCCCCCCTCCAACCCTAATCAAATGTCCTCCAAGCGGCGCCCCCATCAGCCCCGCAAACGCGACAATCGAAAACGCCATCCCAATCTTCGTGCCCAGACTCGGTGCATTTTTATCCTTGGATCTGTCATGCAAGCTTGCTATGCCCGCCTGAAACAGCGATGCAACGCCTCCAGCGCAGAACCCATATGCTGTGGCCCAGATAAGCATGCCGGAGAAAGACTGGACGAGGGGCCAAGTGAAGAGCGTGATGGATGTGAGGACCAGGGTGAGGAGGTATGTGTTTACGGTGCCGATGATGGAATCTGAGAGCAGGGCGGGGAGGAGGCGGCCGGGGATGCCGGATGCGTTGAGGGCGAGGACGAGGGTGAGGGATTGCTTGGGTTTGAGGTGGAGGGCGACTTTTGCGAAGTCTCGGATCTGTGGGTGAATTAGCTGGGTGGAGTAGGAGGAGGTGAAGTGCAGAGACGCACGTAGAAGTACGGTATCCAGAGCCCAGCGAAGACAAAGAACATGGCTCCAACATACAGTGTGTACGGCAGTTCCCTGAACGCCCTCCACACGACAATCCCACCCTTCCTTTTCCTCGTCGCATTCGGCTTAACATGCGCTTTCGCAACCCACAATATCAAAGCACAATTCAGCACCCCCACGAACCCCATCGTCCTCAACGTCCACGCCAACCCAGCCCACCCCAACATCGCCGTCGCAATCCCCGGAAACACCAGCCCCCCCGTCGCCCCCCCACACGACACCACACTCATCGCCAACACCTTCCTCCTCCCAAACCCCACCGCCGCATTCGCCACCGCCGGACAAAACCACAGCCCATGCCCAACCCCCAGCAACACACCATGGAACAAGAACAACAATCCAAACGAGCGCGAGTTCGCTGCCGCGAACAGCCCGACTGTTTGCAGCACCCCGCCAATGAGCAGGGTGTGTTTGTAGTATCCCCAATCGAGCATGCGGCCTGAGAAAAGTGACATAAAGTACACGAGGAAGATGTGCACGCTACCGACCCAGGAGACCTGCGAGGGGGAGTCGGAGAGGATTTGCTCGTATTGTTGCTGGAAGATGCCGAAGGATTGGATCAGGCCGAAGGAGTTGAAGATGACGAGGTGGCCGACCAGGACCTGCAGCCATGCTGCGCGGTCGCCGGTTGGGACATGCGTGCTTGCTGGCGGCGCGGCTGCTGGGCTGGGAGAGCGGGAGGAATCTTGCGTGGTGGGTCGTAGTGTGGGAGCAGGTGAGCTGAAGGCTGATTTGGAAGGGGATTGAGTGAGCGGAGAGGGGGGTGAGGAGAGACTGCTGAGGGAAATACGCGTGGTGCTGGTTTGTGGGGTGGACATGCTGGAGCGTTGAGAGAGTGGAAATAATAGAGAATTAATGAATGCGGTCGTCACTTAATGATGGGCATGTAAACGATGCTTGAGCGAGAGAAGGTGAAGGTTGCAGAGTACCGCATCTCTGATGTCTGGTCGACAGCGAGCGCCTTCCTTCGGGTGTGACTATCTCCGTACCGTAGGGAGGTGCGGCCGTCACAGTTGTTGGCAGTGCACGAGCCATTGGCTTTTTGGTGGGTGGCTTTTTTGGTGGAGTGATTCAACAATTTTGTTATAATGGAGTTGGGTGAATATTGCAATGGCCTTGGGGTTGAACCAAGGTTGATGATATAATGCCTGTACAAGCTCGCGCCCGCCCACTCATCATTCCGTCAATCGTGCAACACCGCTCAAATGCGTTCCTGACTCATTTACTGAGGTCCTCTCCCCACAGTTCTTTTGCAATTTCGACTTCGAGTCGGACCTTTGCCCATTGTTCCTCTTCTGTCAATTCGTTGCCCTCCATTGTGGAGCTGAAGCCGCATTGGTGACTCAAGCACAGTTGATCCAGTCCCTTGGGACAGACCTCGGCCGCCTGCTTTAGTCGCTCCACAATCTCTGCTTTGTCATCGAGAGTGTTCTTTTTGCTCGACATGAGTCCGAGGACGACGACTTTATGGTCGGGGAGAAAGCGCAAGGGCTTGAAGTCGCCACTGCGTGCGTCGTCGTATTCGAGGAAGTAGGCATCTACGTTGAGCTCTTTGAACAGGACTTCGGCGACTGGCTCATAGCCGCCTGATGCAAACCACTTGGAACGATAGTTGCCTCTACAAAGATGGATGCCGATTTTCATATCGCTGGGTCGCTTCGAGATGGCAGCATTGATGAGCTCGGCGTATTTCCGGGGCAGTGTCGATAGGTCCTCGTTGCGTTCTTCTGCCGCTTTTCGCATATCAGGATCGCAGAGATAGGCCAAGTTTGTGTCGTCGAGCTGCACGAAGCGGCAACCGGCCTGGTATAACGAGTCCAGCTCTTCCTGATATACGCGCGCCAAATCTTCGAAGAACGGATCTAGATCTGGGTATGCCTCAATGTCTATGCTTGCTCGTCCTCCACGAAAGTGAACCATTGTGGGACTCGGTATGCACACTTTTGTAGTGGCTGCACCCCCATTCTCTTTGATGGTCCGCTCAAGAAAGTGGAAATCGTCCACCTGGATGCTCTTGGGATGACCCAGTTTGCCCGTGACGGCTAGTACTGGTGGGGAAAAGCCGTGGGGTCTGATTAAACCGGTCTGTCCTCGGATCTCGATACCCGAGAGGTGCTGTAGAAAGTCGAGGTGGAAGTAGGCTCGACGGTATTCGCCGTCAGTGATGGAGCGGAGACCATTGGCGATTTCCTTGGAGGCCACGTCTGCAACACACTTGTCTTCAACCTTGCGGAGTTCTTCGATCGTGGACTGGTTTTGAGCCACAGCTTCGCGCGCTTCGAGCACGGCTTTTGGTCGCAGAAAAGATCCGACGTGATCGGCGCGGTACACGCCCTTGGGGAGACCCATTGCTGCGGTTATCCTAGAGTCAAAGCTGGAGAGAGAAAATAAAAGAAAGCCTCAGGTGAGAGACATTTCCGACTCTTATATTAGTAAATCAATTTTCCCAAGCCCATCTCTGTTTGTCGTACCCCGCCACGGCAGTTGCAAAATCTTCTAAAGTTGGAAACGGCGAATCGCGAGCAAGCCGAGGATGAACACCCGGTCGTCGGATACCGCATCGAGTGCGGCCTGCGGCCTTTGCATGCCGCGACGTCGAGTGGCGGCATCGAGAACGGCCCTGCATGCGACATGCTTTAGCCATGGCGGCGGGCTGCTGGCAACCATGGTGCCTTAATATGAGAGGTTGGGTGGGGTTGGCGTCGCAGAATGACGTGAGCGGGGCACTGCAGCTACCTTTGTACCCCCACCGCCACGAGCGCCTCACAGGGTGCATACAAGGGCATTGAGTGTTCCATGACATTGCACTGTACTAAGCTACGTGCAGCTGTGAGCCATCATCAATGACTTGCCATATAAAAGGCCATGATGTGTAAGAGACCACGGGTATTCAGCAGCACCATCCAATCCAGCACCCTTTGGTCCGGCAAAAACCAGTGACCACAGCAGATCAAGCTGCCTGCAAGAGCTTGACGTCGAGCAGTTCGTGAAGATAGGCCCAGTGTAGGCCGTCGCCCTCTTCGTCGCTCTCGTCCATCATAAGCTTGTCGACCTTGTCGTAGACGCGATTACCCTTCTTGTCGTATTTCTTCTCCTTGTGCACCACGTCACGCTTGGCGAGCCGAAGACCGAGTTCATGGCCAGCCTCGACTGATTCAATGGCAGCCGTCTTGAAAGTGCTGACGGCAGGCGCGAAACTGATGGGATCCATCGCCATTTCCTTGAACACAATAATAGCACCCACCTTGATGTCGGCTGCATCGATCGATGCCAAACTCTCGACATCATCCGGAAGAGTCGGAAGATCAGCCGTGACTGCTGTCTGGATTTCTTGCAAAAGCTGGTTCTCGACCTCGGCGTCACCGTAGTCCAGCATGACCGCATCCAACTCAGCCGGATTCTGTTCCATCCTGAGACGCTTGTTCTTCCTCGAGCCCTTCTTGCTTCGATCTTCTTCTTCTAGCTGGTGCATCTTCTCGATGGCTTCTTTGTCCCAATGTTGCTTGAAGGGGAACGGGGGAGCCTTCAGCGTGATGTCCTCATGAATGCACTCGTAGGCAGAGACCTTGCAGTTCCTTTTTGGGGGCTCGGGATCGACTGGGGCCTCTTGTTGCTTGCGGTTGCGCGTCCTGATCATCCCCGGCCGCGTAGCTTGGGTCTCGAGAATGCGTTTAAAGGCATGGAGATTCGGTACCGTTGACCTCGTCTTTTTCACCGTGGCTGTGGTATTCGGGCCATGTCGATCCCCTTGGTAGTCATTATCCTGGTGATTGTTATTACAATTCTGAGCCGAGCGTCTGTTCCACCTCCGACCGAGGCGTTGAACCGTCATTGTGGCGGCAACGAGGACGGAGAGGATTCCGCTTATGGAAAGCGACCTACCTGCGGATTCTGCTTGCTGCCCTTGTCTCGCCAAGCTTTGAGGTCTTGCAGAGTTGCATTAGCTTCGAGATCACCGCTCTCCTTCAGCTTCTTCAGATGTAGAGCGTTTTTGCGACGCTGATTGCGTCTCTGTGTCTCACTGTTGCGGTTTTTAGTTATCGGCTCGTAGGTAGGACCGGAGTCTTCACTGGCAGAAGAAGAGTCCGAGTCCGAGTCAGAGCTTGTGTCTGAACTCGAATCTGAATCAGACTTGCTTTGGTTATCATACTTTGTTTGGCTATCGGACAACTCTGAAGACGACGCTTCGGTGTCGGTATCGCTATCGGATTCGTCACTAGATGAGGTGTCAGAAGTCTCGGATTCGGCTAGGTCAAAGTCGTCGTCTTCTGACTCGTTTTCGCTCGCGTCACCATCAAGGTGGCCTGGATATTCAATCTGAGGCTGCTCGAACCGTACGGACTTCGCCGTGGTCGCAGGGCTGGAAACTGTTGCCAGGTCAGCGTTGGCTGTGTGCACGCTGCCGCACAACGTGAGGCCTTTCACGGGTGACTAACCATTCACGGTTGTTTGTTCAGAATGTTCTTTACCTGTATCGTCGTCGAGCCGGCGCCGCTTGCGGGATGGGATTGCAACGGCTGGTCGGTTCGGTGCGCGGAGGTATGGGCGACCGAATGGGACGCCGTCGACGAGGTGCTGGCCGCCTTCATTGATCTGATAGCGGCCCGAGAGCGTGCGCGCGCGTACTTCGGCGGTGAGTAGAGGGCGGATGCTGGGATGCTGTTAGTTACCATCTGGAAGAACTGACGGAGGGAGTGCTCACGTCAACTGATCGTTTTCCTTTAGAGCCTGGAATACGGGCGTGAAGTGTAGGCACTCGAAGCCATCAAGCTCGACTGTGTAGTCCTCTAAACCCCACTGCTCTGCTTCGAGCGGGAAGATTTTGTTCACGTCTTCCAGCAGGCGGGCGATGGTGTAGGCTTGTGGGCTATTGGTGTCGGGAACGGGCCACACGAGGTTGACGGCGGGGAGCCCATGGCGTTGCACGCTGAGACGGAGCCTCATGGTTTGGGTGCGCGTGGTGAGGTTAAAGCAGAGGAGATGGAGAAGGCCGTGATGCACCTGGACTTTTTGCGCCCATCTCTTGGCAACGCGTTGACTTCCGCCAGCGCGCCCGCGCCTTCCCCGCGCCCGCGTTCCCGCCTACGCACGTGCCATGCACTCTTGAGAACTTCGGAGAGCTCCCACTTGTCCACTTCAATTGTTGGTCTTTCGTTTGAATTTTAAGCCGCATATTTTTTAATTATGAAACCTTGCGGCCGAGTAACGATCCCTACTTTAACACGTGTCCCTTGCTGAAGCTGCGGATACGGGGGTCGCCTCCCCGGATGCCTCACGCAGCATATTCTAACGCTCGCATGCTCAGACTCGGCTTTGCGGGCGTGAACCCAGCCGACATTAGCTACAACGACATCTTGAAAAGATGCCGCGACCAGAGTCACTAGATTGGCAAGATCCTTTTGGAAATTTGTTGAAGTGTAGAGAACCCAGCCGCAGTCGTTATCAACCATGGTAACATTTAGCGCAATTTGACCGTGGGCAACATTAAAACTCTCGTCTTGACTATCTAAGACAGAAACTCGAAATCATATCTCTCCCCATGCACTTCAGCCTGGCCAACGTAGTATTCGAAGGCCTCTACGTACCAGTCCGCGACTAGTCCTACCTCGGTCAAGCCCCGCAGCCCAGGCAACGTCAGCTTCAAACCCCTAGGCACCAGTCCATCTTTTTGGCTTGATTACATTTCTTCGCCATCCCATTCTATCACTATCGCCGCATATTGGTCCTTGATATTCCAGGAATTTCACAGTCGGCCCTGTTCTCTCAATCGTACCGGTTCTCAAAGCATGGCAACCCAGCACGCCAAGGGCAGCCTCGCAGCACTTCCCTTCGAGCTCACAGATTCCATTCTCTCCACTCTCTCTAAACAAGATTTACTCAGCATTCGAGGATCCTGCCGCACATTGCATCTCGCAGCCGCCCCTCGTTTGGCTAATGTCTACGAAAAGGAACAGCGTCTTGGCTCTAGCAGCTTCCTCACTTCACGTCGGGCTTTACGCACCTTACTCGACATTGTCAGAGTACCAGAGTACCGCATGAAGATACGCCGTCTCGCTTTTGTCTCTGCAACTGGATTACTGCATGTCTTAGCGGCACAACTAGAGCGCCCACGTAGCGTAGAATCCGCGTTTGCCCGGCAATGCGAATTCGAAGATGCTGCTGGGGATGCATCGAGACTGTTCCGGCAGATATTCAAAGAGTTGAAAGATTCCGAGTCATTGGAAAGCATACGACTAAGCATCTACTTTGGACCTGATATTGCTACCGACCTCAATCCATGGTGCTTTGGAAAATCTCACTTGGCCGAATATGCTATCGCAGACAGCCAGAAACGTGGGGCTTGGAATCGATCTCACAAGCTAATCAAAACATCGGCAACCTCGTCGCGCGACCTCAGCATCCCCTTGGAAGCTTTACGGGAGAATTATCTGGTTGGCAAACTCCAATTGGCGGTCCATGTCTCGACAGACCCTTCCAGTAATTTTAAAGAGAACCTGATGATCAAAATTTTGGAAGAGAACGGTGCAACAAAATCGGTGCAGAGCGTACACATTCTCGACAGCCATCATCGGAAGATGGACGACCAACGCACTCAATATCCATCGCGTCTTCTCAGCGCCCTGGCCAACGTCCAAGAACTTCACGTAACCGGCTACCTCCATGAAAAGTCCGGGATGCCCGGCTGTGAGCCCAGCTGGTGCAAAGCGTGCATGGAGATTGCGCCCATTCTCCCCTCCATTTACGTATCCAAGATAACAAGCTTGAGCCTAAGCCAAGTCAACGTCAACCAAGCCGTGCTATCAGGCTTTCTCTCCAGGCACCAGTCCACCATTGCGGTCCTCTCGCTCTTGAATCTAAAGATCAATTTCGGATCCTGGAAGGGTATCCTCAAGCTTGCGAGTGAAATGCCACGACTAGAGACGTTCCATGCAGCGTCGCTGAGACAGCGCCCCGGCCAGGGAGATACGCTCCTCGATTGTATTATCAGAGAATATCAGATCGATATGGAGGGGAACGAGGATATACAGTTGTGTCTGAAGAAGACAGTGGAAAAGTTTAGGCTGGTTATGCCCCGTCACAGGGAAAGATCTTGTATTGTACTATGGGATGGGTTGAACGTTTGTCTTCGTGCCGGTCATGCGATTGCGGTTTGAGATGAGAAAAAGGCGTTGGGGGGGAGGTCCTGAGAGGGGGGGGGAGGACCATTGCTGCAAAAGAAGCGCAATTATGCCTAATCACATGTCAAATGAAGCATGAGCGAGTTAAATGCTCTGAAAAATACAGTTCCAAAGGTCTTAGATAATCAAATTGTAGAGTGATAAAGCTGCACTATTCTAAAATTTTGTCTTTTGTGTTCAAATTACTGCGAGAAGCCTCAACCATCGCCAACTGTGGATAGATAGTTGGTGCCTTCTATGAGCGCTTACGTCAGCATCGGGGCGCTCCTCCGGAGGTCTGACAACTTGCAGCCTGCTTCACCCACCTCGCAGACATCAGTTTATCGAGAACGGAGATCTTATGCGAACTCGCACATTGAAACAATTCTAGCATCCATTTAACGTTGGTCTCAACGCGTCGTGTCCAGCCAGCGAGTCCGCATTTCAGCAACTATGTCGTCTACTTTGGATGCCCTGCCCGCAGAACTGGCCGCGGAAATCTGCGACTTTCTGAACAAGGCCGATCTTTTGAAAATTCGCCAGACCTCTCGATTTTTTAACCAGGTCTCTGTAATTAGCCTCTCCAAATATCTGCGTCCGAAATTGCAATCAGTCAAGGCACTTCTCACAGAGGAAGGCCTCCGGTGTCTTAATGACCTCACTCGGGTCCCACAGTTCTGCAGCAAGATTGAGAACATCTATCTAGCGGACCATAAGCTCTACGAGCTCGACACTCAAGTCGACGTCGGTTTGGGTCATTTCCAGTCGGAAGCTCTCTTGAATTCAGTAATACCTGCGCAGCAACACTTTGACATGTCGGGACAAGCACTCGCGCTTCTACAATCAATCTTCGCAAATGTCAAGAGCAGCGCGAGACTTGCCAGTATCAGGATTGGGTACGATATCCATTTGAGTCGACACGACATTTGTGGCTTCAGCCACCTATCCCGGAGCCTCTCTCTCGACAACGCTCAGCAATACAAATACTTACGACGCATTTCTGAGCGAGCCACACCATGGGCTCTACGGAGCACAATGTCCCAGCCGTTCCTTGCTCTCCAGGCTACAAATTTCAGTCGCCGCCTGGTGCACCTTCAACTTCAGAAGATGGCGCAACCCGGGCTGATTGTTGCTGAAAGGAGCAGCGGGTCCATAGCTCGAAGGACTTGGAATGTGGTTGGACCCTACCTTCAGTCTGCTCACATAACTGCCTACGACCATCGCGAAGCGAATCCTAAATCCGCTCTCTGGATGAAGGAGTGCACGACTGCCATCTCCGGCGTCGACGAGCTACAAATTCGTGGCAGCGAGGATCATTATGACGAATGCTCGGGATGCACCCTCATCTTCCAAGGCTTGACAAAAGCAAAATTC
Organism: Polyplosphaeria fusca; assembly: GCA_010093805.1. Taxonomy (NCBI): domain Eukaryota; kingdom Fungi; phylum Ascomycota; class Dothideomycetes; order Pleosporales; family Tetraplosphaeriaceae; genus Polyplosphaeria; species Polyplosphaeria fusca. Next base: position 70,547 of record ML996211.1, read on the forward strand.
TCTCGAATCGCGAGACTAGATCTCATAGACCTGTGCATCGACGAACAGAACTTGTCGCGATTCCTCAACGACTGCTCTAGCACTCTACAATCGCTCCAGCTAGATTCCATCGGACTCATATGCGGCTCATGGTACGATGTCATCGTGCTCATTCGTGAATTCGCGCTCTCACATCTCGAGGCCGAAGGGCAATACCAGCTCGTCGTGCCTGGATGTATCCCCCACCTCTACTGCCGAAACACGGAAATCAACTTTGTAGTCTCGGGCAGAGAGAATGTCGCCAACTACATCCAGTTATGGCTCGACAACTGGGAAGTGTCGAGGGACAATCCCCACCAGGGCGGCGAACTCATGTACCCGACTGCAAGCTATGCGGAACACTTTGGCTGAGCTTGGATAGAGCTGATGGTTGACAAGTGGTCGACTTGGAATGGTTCGCTACAGTGTTGTATTTATCGAGCACAGAAAGATTCAAGTGCGGATTTAGCCTAGTTTTTCCCAGTACAAATAGCGCAAATCTGTAACGGTTTACCACAGTTCATGGCTTGGCCTGTCTAGCTGGATGTAGTTAGCCGATACCAGGCCAGCTGGCTTATAAGGATCCTGCTCCGCAGTTTCCTTCAATCAACGCAGCCGACCATTGACCATCTTCCGCTGATCAGACCAAACCCTTACATATTTCAATCTCCATAATTTAATTTAACTTACATGTTCCCAATGATCTTTATTAGTATCTCGGCCAAATCAACCTCGCTTGATGCTGGCTCCATGACTGCCTACTTTGTCGATCTACTTCTCCGGTTGATGAATGGTCTGAGAAAGATAGCGGCGAGTTTAGGAAAGCTGGCCAAAGATGCTTGCTAGGTATGCTCCGTGTGACAACGAAAACCCACTCTCGCATGAACCATCTATATTTTCAAGAGAGGCTGTGTGCGCGGTTCAGTGTGGACACAGCTGTGTGATATACCGCATGGACCTGAGCGACGACTGCCTAGGCCGACCCCAGAGGAGTCGATATTCTCTCAAGGCTGAGCGAGCAGAGAAAGCGTCGATTCCGCTCAAACAAGTGGATCTGGGACGTATGATCTTTCCGCCGACTGCGCGCATTACCCAGCGATGCAGCTGCCGGATGTTGAGATGTGGGTATCGAGCGAGCAGGGAAGCTAGATGATTATGATGGGGGAGAAGTGCCTGCTGAGCTGAAAAAGAACAGGCAGCAACTCGAGGCTGTGATGCCATCGTTTCGGGTGGCTTGCTTTCCAGGCCGATGATTGGTTACGTTTGCAGCAGTAAGCAGAGAAAATGAGGTCTCGAGTCGCATCGAACCGCGTCGCACTAAACCGCCTTTAGCAGACGCTACTTATAAGACTGCCATCGTTTGATAAGCATACTGAAATCTGAAGTACGAGTGTAGTGTAGTGTAAGAGAGATGGATTGACTCTACGGGAAAGAAGCTATGCGAGGTAAACAGCCTACCAGGTATACCTTCCCATTGAGTCCGGATCACGTGATCCGAGCGAGAGGTGCCTCTAACACATACACGTATTACAAACTGAACTGTTGACTTCGTCTCCCTAACGTCCAAGGCTGGATTTTTATATCACTTTTCTTTAGATAAGACATAAATCTTACGCGCATCACCAACAATGCCACCAAACATCCCACGACACCCTCTCCATCCAAAACAAAACCCCCATACAAAGTCGCAAAAACCAAACACCAACCTACACCCTCCCCCTACCCCTCAACCCCCCCACCACCTCCCTAAACTCCCTAAACCCCCCCTTCCACCCCTCCCCATGCACCACCGCCTCATCCGCCGGCCTCCCCCCCACAAACCTCCTCGCCCTCCCCCACCGACAATACACCCACCCATGACTCAGCACCCGACTCCTAATCCCTTCCCCCTCCCCCCCCACATCCTCATACACCACCTCCCCCCTCCCCCTCCCACTCCCCCCCGTCTCCCACCCGCCAACCCGATACGCCGTAACGCCATCAAACATACAAATCTGCGTCAACGGCTCGTCCATCTGCGCGCGCCTCTTCTCCTGCTCCGACGTACTCGCCGGCCATTTCCGCTCCCGCGGGTGTGTAAGTTCCATTTGGCGCCGGTTGAAGCATTCCATGTATTTCCGAGAAAAGATGTCTTCTTTGAAGACGGGGGAGAAGTAGTAGACGGTGTGCGGGTCGGAGCGCATGAGGAGGGAGAGGATGGAGGCGTGGGTGGCGAGGGAGGAGAGGGAGGGGAGGAGGCGGGTGGAGGGTTTGGAGGGGGGATGGAGCATGGTGTAAATGGGGAGGAGGTGCGTGTGGAGTGTGTCGATGATGCGGTTGGTGTAGGCGGCGAAGCGGGGGGGGAGGGAGAAGGAGGGGGTGTCCGGGGATTGGCGGGTGGTTTGTAGGTAGGTTGCGGATTTTTGTTTGCGCTCGAAACCTGGGGGGGTGAGGATTTTGATGGGATGAATGGGGTTTAAGGACTTACCATCTCTGGTTCGATTGTTGGTCTCGATTTTGAGGACTTGGTGGATATTCTCTGCATCTCCACCAAAGTACTGGTGCGCAAACACTTGCTCGACAAGGACTTTTCCGATGATGGCGCATACAAGCGCTCGTCGTTTCTGATCTTCCTGGAACAGACTGTACCAGCCAGCGTCGCCCTGAGGTCCGCCAGAAGCCACACATCCAATAAGCGTGACTGTTTCCTCGTCCATGTCTAAGAGGTGTTTCTTCACAGTCTCAGTCGGGATCGTAGCGTTTCCAAAGTACGTTTTGGCAATAACCTCCAGCTTGTCCATGATCTGCCATAACGAGTCGCGGATCTCCACGTCAGTCTTCGTATACCAGGGTTCGTTGAGGCTAGCATCATTGAATATCTTCACCTGAGCATGTCTTGGACTCTTTGCAGCCTCAAGAATTTTTCTCGCCTTCGCATTCGGACTCTTGGACCAGGCCGACACAGGAGCTGGAGCGCGCTCAGAGGGTGTGGATGCCAAACTGGCGCTCCTCTGCGACGCCTGCCTCGGCGTTGGTCTTGTGTAGTTGCGGATCGGGACCGACGGGATGTCGGGGTCTGGCGCAAAGCTCCCCTTGCTCTGTTGGGGGTGGAATTCGGCGTTGCGATAATCGTCCGAGTCCCACTGCGTGCCTTCCTCCCACTCCTCCACAGATTGGTCGGTGTCCACACCATCGCCATTGACTTTCTTAGCGGCGCGACGGGAGCCCTTGGGCGCTTTGCGCTTTCTTGCGGCACGAGGGGGTTTTTGGGGGTCGAGACCAGGGAAGGCTGGGATGAACGATTTGAGGTAGTCCATGTTGAAATTTGAGTGCCTATCGATCCGAAATTGGCGCGAAATCGAGCTACTGAACGAAAATGAGCAGACAAGTCCCAGAGTCAGATGTCCAGAGTTATCCTGGAGAAAACCTCACATGGCTTTGTGTTCTCTTGTATGCGAGACAGCAATTTGCATCTCTTTGTTTAAGGGCTGCCGCATCCGGCGAAGGATGAGTGCCGATGGCGGACTGGTACATATTTCTAAACAAACAAAGACAGTAGATTCAACTAAGACAAGGAGGAATAGTATTCGTGGGTTTGGTTCTCCGACACGTGGTCGGCGGAGAGCACATCGAGCTGGAGAGTCGTGACTCGTGAGTCTCAGATATTCGATGCATTCCAGGGAGATGTTAGGTAAGCGCAGCAGCGGACAGTGTCTTTCGAGCAGCGAATCTGCATTTTCTTCCGCATTCTGATTTGATATGCGCTGTACCTCTTCGGTGCAGTGCCCGGTTCCAGACCTCCATGAACAGGATGGCAGTTCGCCTTCGACTCTTGCGCCCGTATCCTGGAATAGCCTGGTGAACTCCCCCGTTTTACTCAGCAAACCCAACTTTTGAGGCGTAGTCTGCGTTCATGCACGCAAAAACGAATACGCATCCTCTCATGTTCACTGTAGTCTCTTGTAGAAGATGTCTAGGCCTGTCATTTAACTTCTTAATCTTCGACTGCAGGACCTCAAGCTCTTTCTCCACAGTCTCGCTCGCCCTCCCGCGCACCTTCTGTAAACCATTACTCCAGTCATTCCCAGCCACCGATCCAGCAATCTGTCCTATTACTTTAGCCGTCTTGTCCTTATGCCGTGTCCGCGTGTGGTGAAGCGTTTGCAGCCCCTTATTTGCATCAGCGTTCGCAACTGGCGTCGGCGTCTGGAAGCGGCCCGGAGCATTAAGAAGCGTGCGTATCGAACAGAGGCCCAGGCGATGGCTGATGGGCCAGGAGAGCATGACCGCGCTGCCAGGTTCCTTCAAGGGACACAGCCATTGGGGGTTCGTGACGGTTTCCTTGGCGGATGGATCCAGGTCTTCGATCTCGTCGTTCGGCCGGACGAGGTCGACTGCGTCAGCGGGGAGGAGGAAATTCAAGGTCTGCGCGGGTCTCATTTGTTTCACCCTGGTGAGACTATTGCGCCCTTTTCGATTGTAAGCCGTCAACAGCGGCATCTTCTCTCCGCTTCTGCTTAAAAAAGCCTATGTTACTATCTTAGGATCTTACGATCCTACAATCTTGAATTTGTAACCTTTGAAGATTGGAAAATCTGCAAAGTAAACGTAATCCAGTTGTTTCATGTTCCCACCCGATATAGTGAGACGCAGTGTATTCAAATGTATGTATACGGATGCGGAACATACACCCTGAGGCCTGTACGTACGTTTGAACACGCTGGTGGGGCGGGTCGGGATTGTGTATGGTACAGGGTGGGAACATGAATAACTGAGGCGCACTGACAATCTCTAGGGTCCGACGAAATCTACCATGGTAGCGATCTGAACGAGAATGAAATAGGTGAAGCTATCAAAAAGGCGTTTTTTTACGATGTTGAATAAGGAATGAAAGCCTCAAGCTTACTTTAATAGGTCAGAAATTCTGCCAAGTAAAAGCATTTCAGTTGCGTCATGTTGCCATCCTAGAAAGTCCCTGATGCGAGGCCTTGCGGCTTAATGCCATGGTGATGAGTGTGCGTGCATGCATGGCCCTGCTATTATGATGCCATTGCGATACTATTCTGGTCTTTCGGTGATTGGAATGAAGGATGAGGCCCGAGACAGGCCGGATCGGAGTGTATGAGTCGATGAAGCTGTTAGATGGCAGTTTTTATTCTGATCAAGATGGCCCGCGCGTCGTGCAGCTACGTATATAGCTTTCCTCCGCTGCAGATAGATCAATCACTCATATAAACACCTCTGGCTGTCTCGTACCTTATCACAGAAGCTTACTAGAGGTGAGGGTAGCAGAAAAAGCGGAGATTCCTTTCATACACGGGTTGCTATATGTGATTGAGGTGCGCATACTCGTTCGTTCTTTCCTCGTTCGTTACGTCTCAATTTGGGGATTGTCACCAATGGATGCCCTCGAGTAACTGCCACGCGCTCATACACTCAAAACACCTGACCCCAGTGCGCAGCGTTTTCTCTCGGAACCGCACTCAGTCATCCGGCGAGACGAGGTCACCGACATGGCGTCAAGGTCCGTTGAATCTTCCTCCTCAAGATAAAGGCACCGCTGCCTGGTTGGTGTTGCTGGGCGCTAGTATCACCGAAGTTGTTTCGTGCTGCATGTCAAAGAACTATGGCGTCTTTCGGGATTATTACTTCACACATGCTCCTTTCACCGGCATCGACATTCTGGTCGTCGCTGGCGGAGTCTCGGAGGGATGTCTCGCGCTCGTTATCTCATTCCTGTTGTCTCTCATCAAACGACGCCCTGCCTGGAGGAAACGGATGATGATACTGGGTATGCTGCCGTGCGTCCTTGGTTCTTCTATTGGCGGCGCGTTTTCGAACCAGGCTTGGCAAATTATTGTCTCGCAAGGTGCTGTGTACGGCTCGGGCGCAGGAACGATGAGCGCGTCAGCCGTGTCATATGTGGATGGATGGTTCGACAAGAGGCAGAGCTTCGCATACGGCGTCATGTATGGAATGTCGAGGCTGATCGAAACCTTCCTGCCGTTTGTCTATGTCGCATCACTGCACTCATTTGGCCAGCGAGGAACCCTACTCGGCCATGGATGTGGAGCCCTGCTCTTATCAACGATTGCACTGTTCTGTGTCCGGCCCCGCACGCCAGAGCCTCCAAAGCAGCAACCAGTTGAGTCTACAAGAGACTACAGCTTCGCCAAGAGAGCCTCCTTTTACCTTCTTGGAAGCTCGACAATTCTCCAAGCACTAGTTCTGAACCTCCCCGCAATCTATCTGCCCTCGTTCACGACCGAGCTCGGATACAGCGCGGCACAAGGGGCCATCACAATCGCCATGTTCAATCTGGCTACGTGGGTCGGTGGATTCTGTTTCGGATTGCTTGCGTGAGTTTTCAACCATCTTTCATCCAGATACTCAATCTAACAGCATGCAGAGATCATCGCCGCTCCTTTTATTCCTCGCTTTTCCTTGGCACGGTCCTCAGTGGGCTCATCGTTATCTTCTTCTGGGCAGAAGCCAAGTCTCTCATGGCGATTGTCGTCTTTGCTTTCATCTACGGTTGGGCATCCGGAGGGTTTGTCTCTTTGCGCAGTCGTTTCGCAAATACGATCGTAGGCGACAGCAAAGACCAAGCAATGACGGTATTCGGCACCTTCACCATAGCGAGAGGCGTGAGGCTCATCACGATAGGCGGATTTATTGGACAGGCTTTGGTGGATGAGAGCGTGGAGAGACGGCTTATGGACTACAGAATGCGAAAGTGGGTGCATTTGATGCTGTTCGTCGGGTTTGGGATGCTCGCGGCTGCTGGGGCAGGACTCGTGCAGTGGCTATCTGAAAGGGGTGAGAAGAGGCGAAGCGATGTGAAGCTTGGGAAGACGAACGAAGCGACCGAGTGTGAAGTGTTGGTGGCGTCTACTTTGGTTGACCCCGATGATGAAGTTCTGACACGAAGCTATCTACCAGAGATTAGGGAGAACCAGTGGTCGACCGAGATGATCGCGGCCCTGGTCTCCAACGTACCCCTTGTAGCCCAGCTGCGCAGTGAATTGAACTGATCACTAAACACGCATGTGCCAGTAGCCGCGCGCGCACCGTGCTCATCGCGGATCTCGCAGGGCCAAATCGATGGGCGGTGGCCCAAGCGAGCGGGAGATGGACTCCGGCCTGATGATCACGACGGTGGCATCGAGAGTACGCTTGCAGAATGGGAGGGCAGGCTGCACAGGTCCAGACGGTGAGCAGAGTAGATGCACCGCAACGGCGGCCTGAGAAGCTTGGTGTAGTCGTCAAAGTGGTTAGCAGAGCCGATGGAGGCCCGAAGTAGAAGGTCCGAAGGATGGTGCAATGTCACTGGACTTTCTTTTCTCGCCCGCCCTCTTCGTACAGCTGGCGCAGGGTGGGCATATGGTTCTCGACGTAATGCGACATTTCCCTCAAGACCTTGTTGGGCGTGCGATGGTGATGCAGCGGCCGCTTGGAGACGTCGCTCAGGCCGATGTGGGGGACCGACTTTGCCAGGTCTGCCTGGGCGAGCGACTTCATGGGGCTGAACTGCTTCCAGTACGGCTGCCTCTCGACAAAGTCCTGGTGTATGGCACGCGACCTGTCGACGGTGACTTGAAACCACTTGGGCTTTGTCTCCTTTGGCGACGATCGATCGTCGTAGGGCATGCGCGGCGGTGTGGGGGTTGGTGCAGAGCGCGTTTCCGCCGACGAGGTGCGTGTTTCGCGGGCGAGGAGGCGTGAAGGCTGCAGCATCTCGTCGACGCCGTCATCGGACGGTGTTTCGGGCCTTGTCGTGGGCTCGTCGTCGCCGTCGTCATTGCGTGCAGCGTCCTCTTCGCCGTCTTCGGGGAGCACCTTCTCTAGCGCGAAACGGATTGGCGACGCGCTGAGGGCCTTTTGGGCGGAATCGGCGTCGCCGTAGATGACCTGGGCGATGTTGTCTGCGGGATTGTGGTATTCGTACTGCAGGGAGCACTGTCAGCGACTTTGTTGAGAACCAGGGAGCTCCAGGGGACACTGACGCGGAGGGAGCGGTAGGTGCTGATGTCGCCGAAGCGCTGCAGCACTCGAAAGATCTCGCGGCTCTCTGACAGGTTGGCCGGGCGCGGCTGGATGCGCAGGTGCACGCAGCGCGACGAGAGCAGCTGCGACGAGGCTCTGCGCGCGGCCATGGCGACTGGGCGGATAGGGGAGGGTTGAGGTTGAGGCGGCGATGGAAATTTCGATCTGATGATCCGGCTGACGGGCCCTTGGGTCTGCCCAGCTGCCCAGGTCTCACGTGGGGACACAGGGCTCCACTCGACGAAACGCAGCCCTGGGAGCACATGCACGACAGAGAAAGGGAAGCGGGAGTTGTGTGTGATGCCATGTATTTGCAGCTATGCAGCCAAACATGGCCGCGACGGCACTGAAGCCAGTCGCGGCCCCAACGCCAGGGCTCAACCACTACGGGAGCGCGCTCTCTAAGGAGGAAGAAACGCCGGCCTTTAACATTATGTCCACATGTTTCCCCCAAATAAATCCATAGCCATGTCCTCCTGCCCAATTTTGCACCGCTCTCGGCGGCGTTCCCAGTGGTATACGGCTTCCAAAGACAAAGACCCAAACGCCTGCGCAATGCTGTGAGGTGGAAAAGATGGAGTTATCGCGACGACCGCTTCATTACTCGCGACTTCTTTCGCATCCGGATGCTCTTGGACACGGTTGCGTGCCCGACGATCTGGTCGCCCGAGCGGCGAAACTTGAGCGTGTGCAGTGGCTCCTCGCCGGGCGACGGCGGGCTGTAGTCCATGACGACGCCCTCATCGTAGCTGTGCGACGATGGACTGGAGCTCCGGGACGTTGTGCGTGACTTTGGATCGCAGACGTGGCACTGGTCGCCGTCCTCGACCATCTTCTGCACGAGGTTGGAAATGTCCTTGACGTGCGAGGAGCTGCACTGCATCCGCATGTGCGCCTGGCGCTGCCGCCGCAGCGAGGCCGCAGAGAGGGAGGCGTAGGCACGCTGCTGGGAAGCTAGGGACTGGTCGGGCGAGAGAGGAGCATCGTCGCCGGGCGGGGTGAGCGGTTCGACGGCGTAGCAGGCCGGGCGGGCGAGTGACGGGTCGATGCGGAGCGTGTGCCGGTGGAAACGGTATTCGAGCTCGCCCATAGAGCAGGGTGGCGTGGGCAGACGGGCGGGCACCGTAGTGGGCGATATGTTGGACGCCGTCCGCTCTGCCTCGACCACGGAAGCCGGGCGCCGCATGGCCTCGGCGAAGGAGAAGTGGCGGAAGAAGGGCTCGTCCATGGCGGCGGGCGGGCGAGCAGGGCCGCTCGAGCTCGAGGTTGACGAAGAAGTGGTGTCGCTGGTGTCGCTGGTGTTGTGCTGGTGTCGGGCGGGGTGTGAGGTCGAGGGCGCGGCGACGCTGTCTCAGCGGACTCAGAAGCAACTCGCACCGGCTTGGGGCGCGGGCAGGTAATAAGGCGGCGCGCTGGGCAGACATGGGCCACTGGGCACTGCGCAGGCGGATGGCGGCCAAGACTTGGGGCGTCACTCCCGGGGCCGTGGTTGGCACTCAGCAGACGCCATTCGGCCCTCCCTCCCCCATTCGTCGCTCCGGCTTGCGCTGGTGCTGGATCATGGATGCATTCCTTCCCGCGCCCCCCCAGCATCCACCGACCGCCGACGCCCGCGTTACACTGTCCGTTTGAGCCCGCCCGGCGAAGGCAAGAGAAAGGATGGGAAACGGAGGACGGCGGACGGGAGACGCAAGACGGGCTGGTTACACGGCGCGGGCTCGTGGACTGGTCTCCTGCCGCAGCGTTGCATCCGCAGCCCACTTTCGCAGCCGGCTGGCGCGCTAGAAGAAACGAAGAAGGCTTGCAGAAAGAGATTTTCGTCATTTTGCCTCGTTCGTTTGTCTGCCTCCAGCCAGGCGCCTTGGCCAGGGCATTGATCGGCCTCGCGGAGCTGCTCCAGCCAGGACCAGAGCCACCAGAGCCACGTCGACGACGCAGCCCCCTGGAGCCCAAGAGCCCAATTCTTCCACCCTTCTGGATCGACGGCAGCTTCAGCCGTGGCGTGGCTCACGACGGTGGTGACTGGCGGGAATACCGTCGCGCATCTGCTGCTGGCCAATCCCCGCCGCCAGCGCCCACGTCCCTCGCCAGACCCTTCCAAACCACCATCATCCCTATACCACCCCCCTGGATCCGGTTTTCGCCCTCTTTTCGAACCATTGGGGTCCGCGCCAGATATAATATCAGGCAGCCGAATAATCATGCCTCCTCAGATTCCCCATGTCAGCCCGCAACCACTTCCCTGCGACGGCCTTGTGCTCCCCTTCCAGGTGCGCCTTCCTTGGCACCAACGCCACACGTTTTATCCTCCAGCAATCTGGGGACGTCGACCCGTGACTGGAACCTGCTTCCACAACTACCGAGATTCGGCTGTTGCGAGGTGCTCACCCAGGGCAGAGCGCCTGCGAGCTGCCCATTCCTCACCTGACCGGTCCTTGGACAGAGTCGGGTACCTGTTGATCGCGGGCAGATGATGGATCTTCGTACAGGCGCTCCTTTTCGGCTTGGCACGCGATTGAATCCTGCTTTACTTCACTTGCTGCCTCTAGCAAGAGTGAGGGAGGCATCTCAGCTGCCGTCAGCTGGAACGTCACTGTTTGCACCCCTCTCCAGCGTCGGACTCGCCGTTGGCCTATAAAGACACTTTGCATATCAAGGTCCTCTACTAGACACGAAACACAGACCTCCATCTCTTTGCCCTACGAAATCACCCCACGATCCGGCTCTAGGGCATCCAAAGGGAAGTGTCGCCGTTCTCTCGCAACCATACGCGTGGCTCTCCCTTGAGCCGCCGCAGGCCAGACCTTGATAAGCCCAGCTGGCGGGTGCATGCCTCATACCACTCCACGGACCCGTCATACCCAACCGATCGAGGGTCGCCAACAAGCTACGTCTAGTCACCCTCCACCTCGAATCGTCGTCCCGCCAGGGCGACGTCTCTGATGTGCCATTTGCGTATTCTCTAGTCACCTGCCACGACATCCAGTCTCGAGTTTCATGACCTCTCTGCGGAGTGCGGCTGAATTGGGCATGGCGCCTGTCGCTCCTCAACACCGGCCAATGCCTCGTCTTGGCCTACGATGCTGCCTGTTAATTTGAGACAGTTTCCATTCCACTCGCCCGGCGCCGCCGAAGTCTTCAGCTCGCCAGCTTGCTCATCTCGATCTTGCCTAAGCATACAATGCGTGAAGGAGTTGGACATTCTCGAACGGAGATGCAGCATGACCTCGCACTAGCATCCTAGTACAGCGCTTGAAAGAGCGTTGACATATGGTGGTCGATTTCTACAAACAATGTGGACTGTCATTGGATGCCAACCCACACTCATCCAGCGTCTTTTGAGCCCATTCCTGACACCCACCGACCTTTACAGGCCGAACCATGCCTCTGACGCATCCAGGTGACTCGGCACAGAGTGCCCTACACCCACCGCCCATATCGCCTCCACATTCGGCCCATAGTCGTCTGTCCTATAGTTTTTCTCTGGCGTATCCTTCTTCGACTCAGTCGGCGTCTGGCTGACTTCGAATACGTTTGTCCACTGCTTGACCTCTTCTTGATAGTTGTTCGGCGAAAGCGTACTGTCGACGGAGCCATGCCAGAACTGCATCTTGGGCCGGGTGCCATTGTATCCAGGATACATGTTACGCACCACATCCCCCCATTTCTGCGCCGTCGCCGTGCTCTGGCCGCCTGAGCAGCTGTTGTTCCATGCTGCCGACGCGCCACTGGCCGAGACGAAGCAGCCCGCGGGGACGCCCGAGTACAACGAGACGGCGCTGATGAGCTCGGGATACGTCGCCGCCATGACGTTGGACATCATCCCTGTTTGCGTAAATGGGCAGCCCCGAGCTGAACAGGACTAACTCACCTCCCGACGAGCCACCGGTGACATAGACCTTTTTCGGGTCAATCTTGTACTGCCCAACGGCATACTTGATCATGTTGGCAATCGCATTCGAGTCCCCGCCTCCGTCATGCGATAGCGACGCCCTGCTCGACACATCCCAGCACTCTGTCGTCGAGCTCGGCCACACACTGACATAGCCCTTGCGATCGCTGCCCTGCTTCCACGGGATCTTGTTGATGGTCAATTCACCTCATCTCATCTCTCAGCCTAGGTTCAACAGACCTTGCTGTTCTGGAAATATTTCTGCGCCGACGACTGGCACGAGTGGATGGCGACGACTAGCGCATCGCTCTTGACTGCGTCGGGAACGTAGACCCACCTATCGCACTGTCAGTCTCGCACACCAAGGCCGACGGAAGGTAATATCTTGCATTCCCGGCTTCGCCTTGGCCGAGTTGTTGTAGTTGGACACTTGCGTCAGCTGCGCGGCCAGCGCGCCGGCCGCCAGTGCTCCGGCCACAAAAAGTTTGTACATGCTGTAATGATGGAAAAATTCCCGTTTCCTCTTTTTCTCCCTTACTGGCCTTCACCGTATGCTCCCACTCCCTTTCATATGTACTCGCAGAAACCCGCACATCTCGCAATTTCACACGTCAGGTCCAGCATCGAGCATCCTCATTCGTGGAACTTTTCGTGTTCCATCCCTCCGATCGCTCTCCCGGCACACGAATATACAAGAGCAAGTCATATCCGCAAGACACACAGCAGACCCGAAGGAGCTTAGCGCGGCCTTCAGCCTAAAACGCAGGGGTGTATGGGTTAAGCTTTTTCTTGAAGAAATGCAATTTGGATGCGAGGAACCCCGGGCTGTGGCCAATGCGAAGGTAGCCCTACACCATCGCCCCGCAAATTGAGAATGGAGGGAGATGGAGGCGTGGCGAGGATCCAGGGAGGGCCAATGCGAAGTGCGAAATGCCACCCCCCACAAATTGAGACGACGTCAAGGTGGATGCGCGGCGAGGAGCTAGGGCTCAGGGCCGATGCGGAGGGAGCATGTGTGTTAATCGTATCCGGCATTCAGATTCTAGAAGTGGTATTATTCCAGTGAGACATTGATCTGAAGTCAGGGCCATCGGTGCGCGCATCGCACTCGCCAGCCTACAACCTTCATACACCCCACTCCCACCCCAATCCACTCTCATCCCCATCCCCATCCCCCACAAATTCAAACCACCGTGTCAAATGTTTCACATCCATCCCCGTGATCGCGGTACTTACTCTACACCCAGCCAGCACATGACCCAGCACCGTGGACCCGTAAATAAACAGATCCGCATCTACACTATATATTCCCTGCATATTCTAGAAGGGTTTGAGTGCGCGGCTTTTGCGGAGTGCGTGCGTGCGTGTGGAATTGCGGGGGAAGGGGTTGGGGGGTAGGAAACGAAATAACGTCCGGTCTAATTGTTGTCTTTGCGTTTACGTTCTTGTCTTTGTCTTGACAGTTTCGTACGCTTTTTGCAAGCCATGCAGCGCGTCACCGCCACAGCCACTGCGGCTGTCGCTGCGGTATTCCTCCTCACATCTCGCGCCACAGCGCACGGCGGTGCTCTGAATTATACGGTGGGGGATACGTGGTATCCAGGGTAACCTCTCCCTCCCTCCCTTATCCTCCCCATCCCATACCCCCCCTCCTCCTCACCTCACTAACCCCCCTCTCCCCCCACAGCTACGACCCCTACGGCCCCCCCACCCAACTCACCTCCCCCTCCATCCCGCAACGCAAATGGATAACCACGAACCCCATCTTCGAAGCCACCAACGCCTCCCTCGCCTGCAATGCCCCCGGCACCCCCGTCCTCGCCCTCATCCCCGTGCCCGCAGGCTCAAACCTCACAGCAGTGTACTACTCCTGGGTGCACACCGTGGGGCCCATGCTCGTCTGGATGACACCGTGCCCGTCCCCCGGCTGCTCCACCTTCATCCCCAACGCCACGACGCCATGGTTCAAGATCGCCGAGCGCGGCCTACTATCAGGCACGGTGGTAGATGGCATGTGGTTCCAACACGAATTTAGCAACTGGGACGGGAGTCCGAGTTTGTGGAGCGAGCGGATTCCGGGTGCGTTGGCGAGCGGGGAGTATCTTGTGCGGCATGAGATTGTCAGTTTGCATAGCGCGAATAGACCGCAGTGGTATGTGGAGTGTGTGCAGGTGAGGGTGGAAGGGGGGGAGGTGGGCGGGGTTAGGGTGCCGGGGGAGGAGTATTTGGCGAGGATACCGGGGGTGTGGAGTATGGATGGTGAGTGGCATGGGGTGGGGTTGAGGGGGGGGATGAGCTGACGAAGGGGCAGATCCGGCGGTGAATATTGATATTTATGATCCGAAGGTTGGGAATCAGACGGTAGGTGGGAAGAGGACGAGCGGTGGTGAGATTGCTGACGTGTTGTAGACGTATAAGATTCCGGGGCCGCCTGTTTGGACGGGATAGAGTAGGGAAGAGGGCGAAGAATGATGCATGGAATTGTACGGCTTGGGCAGCGCGCCGCTGTTGAATTGTCCGCAACGGTGCCGGTTTTGAGACAAGAGATGACATGTTTGATGACCGAATCCAGAATCGTCCGCATTTTGCGTCTCGTTATACATGGAATCGTTGGCTTCCCTCGATCAGTCTTCAAGCTGAAGAATGCACTCGCCTACAGGATCTTCCATGTAAATTTTAACTCCGAAAAGGACATGGCTTGCGTGACTGATCTAACACTGTTCAAACTACTCCATCCTTAGACACGAGGTTTTGTTTTCTTCGCTCGCGTTTCTTCCTTTCCATCAATTCCGCGGCCACATCTCACTCACGAAATCCGCATGGCTCGCACTTAGCCACATGCGCCGCAAGGAGGCGTCCTTTCTTGTCCACACTACCGGGGCCCTCTGATGGAGAATTGCGAGGCACACAAAAACGATACGGTTGTATACGAAGCCTTAATACTGGCCCAGGTCGAGGCAGAACATCTCTACAAGCTCGTCATATCCATTGATCAAGCTGCGGTACCAGATGCAGGGTCAATTCCAGGCGCGAATTCGAGGTGAAAAAGTCTTGCCAATAGCTTCGGATAGCGTCATGGTTCCCGTCTCAGTGTGTCAACAGGTGTGGCGGGGAAGAGGAGTTACGGCAAGGGTTTTGAGGCACTCATGAATAATCCAAACTTTAGAGGCGTTCGTGCAGCCCTCCATTGCGATGGATTCTAATTCATCAAAGTGTTTCTCGAAAACGACACAAAGATGAGTCCTGCAATAAATAGAAGTCAAGTGTTGATTTGTTGCGACCACAGCCAAGGCGCGCGAGGTTTGAGACTAGCAACACACGAACCGTAGTCTGCTAGCACTCATTCGATCGTCACTTGACGACGAGGCAGTTCCAGTCCCTGAAATTCGCCATGCATCAGACCGTAGACAAAGGCTTCTCCAACTAGTTGGTGATGTCCGTTTGACAGTCGACGAAGAATGAGAGGAAGGTTGCCACTATGCAGAATCCACACCTCGTCGCCTTCCGCCAGTGAGCGAGACCCGGTACCGAGATATCCGGTCCTGGTTTTGAAGAGACGCCGATTCTTGCCAGCGCCTTGGTCAAACTCATGTTGCAGTTGCTGAAGTCCAATAGGTGTGTAGGTTCCCTTGAACATGCTCCCAATGATGGTTGACAGCCGCTGCTTGTACGTTGCCGTTGAGTAAGGCGATCCTGGCGGTTCCAGGCGTAGTAGGGTATCCCATTCAGGGTAGATGAGATCTGACACGGGCGAGTGGTATGGCTGGAATTCGTCGGCCTTGGACCAGGGCGTTAGGCGATGGCGAATTTGTAAATTCAGAATGTAGTCGATGAAGAGCGAGCCAGTATGCTCCGGAGCTGGGTAAGTTTTGTTGTATATGTCGGTGGTAAGCGTCCGCCACAGGACTTCAACTCTAGATGGGGTTTGCTTTTTCCTAGCAGGGTTTGGGTATGGTAGCTCGAGAGACAATCCCAGTTTGACTATGCTAGCCCAGGAGGCAGAGGCATCGTCTGACTCGTCCACGAGAGTCGCCACCTGATCGACGTGGTCCAGTTGGTATCCTTGGACGTCGAGAAGACCTTGACTCATGGAAAATACATTCGGATCCCAGCCGAGTTTTCCGGCAGCCTTCCAGTGTCCAGGCCCGCGGAAACGTAGTGGATAAGGATCAAGAGTGACCGAGTAATCAGGCACCCAGGACGGCAAGCCTGGTATTCGGGTCCGAGAGGCATCCTGCACATGCGAGAGCAGAGACAGATTTCTATAAGAAACCATGATGGCTTGCGCAGCTTCCAAATAAACTTGTTGGACACTCAAACTGTAGTCTGGCTTCAAGACATCTGGGTGTGAACGAAAAGGTGCCATTCTCCGATCAGCAAGTCCCAAGAAGGCATACACTTTGTCTCTGGGATCAGTTGATTTGGAGAACCGATGTGTATCCATGAGCAGGCGGAGCGGGGGCCTGTAATTCGCTTCTACGCCAGTCTCTGCGTGTTTGCTGCGATCGGGTTCGTTCAATTTTATGCGGGTGACATCGAGATACACTGAGCCGACGGATATTCCTAAGCGTGCTTGCAAAACTCGTTTATATATTCCAGGATTTGTGCGCACCGCATTGATGTGCTTCATCTTTTCAGTTTGAAGGTGATGGTAGAACTTTGTGGCTTTGATAAACGAGAGACTTTTCGACAGTATCTCCCAGGAGAAGTTATAGCGACCACAATAAACAATCGCATTCTTTGCAAGAGCAATTTCTTGAACCACCTGCGCAAAGCGTGAGATTGGAGAGGTTTAAGTAAACAGAGTACCTACCCATGCCCTCTTGAACCAAGGCCTCTCCAACAGCGCAATGAGACCGAGCCAGTTATGATAGGATATATTAGGACCTTTTCCAGGATTGGCATTCTCGTAAAAAGACGTGTACGGAATAAAGGGCCAGTCATCTTCTGGCGTCTGCGATATTCTCTCCATAGTGGTGATGGCGTCCGGTACAGATTCGTCTTCTTTCCCCAACCACACAATAACGCTGTCTGCGGCCTTGAAAATGTCGGACATTCTCGAGACCTGGGCATTCCGTTCAGCCACATTTTCTTGGTTCATACAAAGTGAATCAATCCAGTAATAGCCGGGGCTGCCCGAGGCTTTGGACGAAGTGGCCAGGGTGCTCAGCATTCGAAGTGCATCGCGGAGGTTTGGCGTGATGTTGATGATTTGGCCATCGCAGACGTACGCTTTTCGACGAGTCGACCACAAGACTTCATTAGCATGTCCAAGGGATGAGCCGAGTTCTTGCACGCTCGGATCGATGCGGCGATGTTTTCCAGGGCTCGACGGTGCTGGCTTGGGCAAGGTAGTGTAAGGATTACCCCAGGTATAGCTCAGCGCTTGAAAGGGAGGCGCGTGATGCAGCTCATACGTCTTGAGGGAACTCAAAACGGATCTTTTGTCCGGCGAGGGTTTGAGCTCGAGGAGCCGGATGCTGGTAGCCGTCGGCAGTGGACGGTACCTGTAAGTGGCCGTCCCGAGTAGGAAGTGCAGATTCTGCGTGACGCGGGCATGACTGAGGATGCTCCGAAACCTCATTAAGAAGAGACGCGAGAACCTGCACGACTCACTTGAGCCGCTTCATCTGCGCCCAAGGTGGAATGATGGTGGGAGGTTGACGAGTCTGATGGCGCAGGGTCATTGAAAATCAGGCGTCAGCTACCGGTAGGGTGTTAGGATCCGAATGGGAACTAGCAGGAACGACCGCCCGTGCGCACTTGCCAACCTTGGAACCCCTGCTCGTTGCACGACGGATAACTCTGAGCATGTTCTGTAGAGTGGATGATTCCATTCGTTGTGTGACATAACATTGACCATCGCATTGGTGGTAGAGGTTGAATGTTGAGTATTGAGTTGCCGCGTCTCGAGCCTTCGTATGTACTGATGCACTGGACAGCTCTCAGGGGACCCATCTGAAGAGACATGGTACTGATGCGCTTGCGTCGTCGGGAAGTCGTCTAGAAAGCCTGCTATTCTCGTATTGGAACCCCATTACCATACATAACCGTCTATCAAAGCGAAAGTGGTTTCCAGACTGCCGATCCCTACCCTAACAGGAACGTTTCACGCGTCAACGAAGCCCAGTCAGATGACGAAGCCATGAGGTGGGGATCGTGACGTTGAGCACTCTTCCCTCACCACTACACACAGCAGTTCTGTCAGCTCAAGTGTCCTTATTCACGTGTCGCAATCGCCTTCTAGCGAGATGCACACCTTTTCTCTTTCTATCGGCTCTTCGTCTGAGGTAACCTTGTTCAACGATACCTGAGCCATGGCCGCCAGCTACTCGCGACGGATAGATTTCTTCGAATTCGACGTCGCCCCCGACGAAGAATTGCCCGACTACGAGCCCAATACCGCACCCCAGTACGCCGTCGAAGACTTTGCGACACCGCTGCACACCTACTCCCTTCGCCAGGTCGACCGCAAGCTGCAATTACTGGTACCATTCGGACCATCGCCGGCTGCGTCATACAAGATCATCAACCAAGGCTCGTTTCGCTTGTTCTCGAAGAAACCCGACATACAGATGATGCGCGAATCGCACGGCCCGTCGCTGGACCAGCCGGTAGTGTCGATTCGGTTCAACACGGACGGTCCCCTGCCCTGGCGACCTCGAGCGCAGTTCACACACACGGATAGTCATGGCACTGCAAACGAATATGCAATGGAGTCGCGGAATTTCGCCGACTGGGCCGTCTCAATAGGGGGCATCACATTCTTCTGGAGGCTCGAAGGACGGCCAGTGTCTCTGGTGCTGAGCGAGAAGAATGCCAGCATGGTCATTGCTCGATTCACGTATTCTGGCAGCGGCACAATGGCATCGGGGGGAGCAGAGGTCGGGGATTTGACAATTTATCGCGATGGACTTTCGATTGACCAGGATGGGGTGGAGAGGATCATAAGCGGGCTCATGGTGGTAGTTGTCCACTACAAGAGGATGGGCCGTCACTACTGGAACGACGGGCCGCTGCGTGTCGGCTCGCTGGACAGGACACAGGTCCCCCCGCAGAATGGGTCGATTGCCAGCCATTCGACGCTATGAGACGGGCGCATTGTTGGCCATGTCGACGTGTGGATGGGCATGTGCAAGAGTGATAGTAGCGCGAGGATATTCAACGAGGCAAATAACTATTGAAAGTCGAATTGGCGAAATAAGACCATCACATACCTTATTACCAAACATCACATGCGCGGTGCAGGCCACCGACCAGTCTTCAAGACGGCAAGCACCGCGGTTGGCTCGTCGACTTGTTGTGTCTGAGATCAAATGCCTCGGTGAGACACAACAGGGCAAAAGTCAGGGGCGCGAGGAGGGGTGCTTGGTGGGTCAGGCAGGCTTGGTGTTGAAGACGGTCGCACCGCTAGGCAGCGCAGCGTTGGTAGCAGTGTCGCCCGTTGCCCGTCGCCCGTCCCCCACACCAGCCACGGACCGAGCCGCTGAATGACAGGTGCAGCGTGAACAGCTCGTCCGTTGTGACTCCAACTGCGACGGCAGCGCCGGCGTCGACGCATCGTGAGCGCGGGCAGGCTGGCAGCAGGTAGGTAGGCGTGAGGCGATGCGGTGGAGATGGGACGAGACATTGGCGGGCGTTCGATGGCGTTCGAGACCTCCTAATCTGCCGATCTGCCTCGATGCAGCGCCGACAATCAAAGAATCGAACACCCCAGGAACGACCAGGCCAAGGCCGTCGCGAGCGAGTGCGTGACACAAACGAGTCGGGCGTCGCAGTAGGACGTGTGGCTGCTGCGACGGCTGCTGCGAGTGCTGCTGGCCTAGGGGGACGGGCAGCGTCAGTCTAAGGCGAGGCATGCAATTCGCAATCACCATGGCGGCGGGCCCTTGGCTGAGGAGAGCCCTGGAGGTGTGGGAGAGTGCGGGCGTCGGGGCCCGTTGGTAATCCTCGCGGGCTGACACTGCCGCGTCGGCTGCGCGCAAAGAACGCTAGTTGCCTGCGAGCGTGCGATTCTCCTCAGCCCTTTCTTTCGCGGCGGAAGCACTCGGGTGTGTTGTGCCCTTCACCACCACTCCTCAGAGCCTGCGCGCTCGTCCTCTCCTTTCCCATCTCCGCCCCCCTCTCCTCCAGTCGTCAACCGAGTCGCTGGTCCCGCCCCTGCCCGTGATCGCCCTCCCTCGGCCTGGACCCCGTTGCAACCTGCCCTACTCCACGAGCCCTCGGCCCTTCCCTCCTCGACCCACCCCGCGACCAAGAGTCCGCCCAGATCGATCCGATCCGGCGTCACCTGCGAGGAATGGGAACATTGCCGCCGCCGCTTGTCTCTGCTTTCCTGTTGCCGTTGCCGTCCCTGCTCGCCTCAGCCCCATCACCGCTCGAGGTCCCTCTCGCGCCCTGCACCGCATCGCCAGCCCTCTGCCAGTGCTGTCAAATAGACATTGCTGAGCTGCTGGGGGCAAGACGGGTCTGCGCTGGTGGCCGTCGAGTAGAATGGTCAAGATGCGGATCCCCATTCGCGAACAATTGGGCTGTCTGGTGCTGCTGGCTTCGCTGATCGGCCTGGCCGTGATAGCAGTCGCAACATGGGTTTGTCCTGCTCCATTAGCATCCGTAGAATTGTCATCTGACCCGTGACAGGTCACAACCCACAGCTTCGTGCTCAGCATTCGCGCCACCCGCCTCACCTTGACCGCAGCCCTCAAGTCTGCCCAGCTCGCCTCAAATCTACTGCTCATGCAGTCGACCGTCAGCCAGACCGGAACCCGTATAGCGATACAATCTGCTCTCCAGCGCTACAACCGAGGTAACAACTCGGCTGAGAACTGGAAGCGATCCATGGATGACATCGCGGCCGTCACCACGAGCGATGGCCGTAGCTTCCTGATCGTCCAAGTGCAGATCTTCCCCGTAAACACCTCAGCCTTCTCGGTCCTCAATGGCACCTCCGCCGAACTTGGAAGCCTCCAGTTGCCGTATACCAGTCCAAACGGGCAGCCCGCAACCCTGGGCGCAGACGACTATTCTGGTTACATACCGGAACTGTATCCCAAATTCACCACCAACGAGACGCAGTACAACGAGACGCTGAACCGGACGACGGCCAATTTCCAAGGACGTCAGATTGACAGCGACAACTACTACCTCGCCGGGCCCTACCGCATTAACAGCACCTTTAACCTGGTGTCGATCACGATGCCCATCATCAACAACACGTCAAAGATTGAGACTCTTGGATGGCTCACGGCTGTGCTCGACGCGAGGCTCATCACCGATGTGACCAACGCTTTAGAAGGCCTCGATAACACCGGCGTCGCTCTACTGTTTGGTCCCAAAAACCTCACGAATAAATTCGCATCAGGCGTAGCGCTGGACCCCGAGAATCGCTTGGAGCCTATCGATCCGCCAGACAACGAGTTGGTCCATTTCGTCGTCCCCCCAACAGCAAGAAACATCGCCTCAAGACATGATCCGGTCGATCGGGATAACGATACAACTTCCTTCGACTGGACCGAGTTCCCTCCAATCAAGGCTGCCTTTACCAAGAACACAGGCGCCTCCAGCAACGCGGGCAGTATGATATCCACCCACAACGAAGGAGGACGCAGCGTTGCCGTCGGCTATGCCACCGTTAAGAGTCCAATGATAGACTGGGCCATTTTGATAGAGCAAGAACATAAAGAGGTTTGGGCACCAATCTATAGGCTACGGAACATCATCATCGCCTGCGTGTTCGGTACGATTGGCGCGATGCTGATTCTGGCATTCCCAGTAGCCCACTTCTCTAGCCGTCCGATTCGACGGCTACGGGATGCCGCAAAGAAGTCGGTTGCACCGCCCAGCCTCGAGGGTGATGACCTCGGCGATGCACGAGATGGACCTGATGACCACGAGGACGAGATGCTAGCTCGCAAAGAAGGCTGGCTAGCTGGACTCAAAACTCTAGGCAGACGCAACAAGGGAAAATCCGCAGAGCGACGAGAAGAGGAGCGCAGGCGACAATTCCGCATTCCAGCAAAAGTCAAAGACCGAAAGCATTTCATCCACGACGAGTTGACAGATCTCACTAGAACGTTCAACGAGATGACGGACGAATTAATGATGCAGTACGAGAAGCTGGAAGAGCGAGTGGCTCAGAGGACTGCCGAGCTTGAGCAGAGCAAGAAGGCTGCAGAGTCTGCAAACGAGAGCAAGACATTGTTCATTGCCAACATTTCGCACGAGCTGAAGACTCCACTGAACGGAATCCTTGGTATGTGCGCGGTTTGCATGTCAGAAGACGACCCAATCAAACTGCGGCGGTCACTTGGTATCATTTACAAGAGCGGCGACCTTCTCCTCAATTTGTTGACAGATCTGCTCACATTCAGCAAAAACCAAGTCGGCCAACACCTCAGCTTGGACGAGAAGGAATTCCGTCTTCGAGAGATTAGCACTCAGGTATTAGCAATCTTCGAAAGGCAGGCCAAGGAAGGCGAAATTGACCTCGCAGTAAAATTCGAGGGACCGTATGACGCAAATCTGGATGACAATGGACGTCCCACGGAGCGTTTCGATCTGGGACCTCTCAATCTTGGCCGCGTAAAGGACATGATCCTGTACGGAGACCAGCACAGAATTCTTCAGGTTGTCATCAACCTCGTCTCGAACAGCTTGAAATTTACACCGCATGGAGGAAAGGTCACCATTACGATCCGCTGTCTTGGGGAAGCCTCGATGACGGACAGCAGGAAAGCCTCATTACAGTCTCGGCAAAGTTCGCTGCGCCACTCCAGAACTCGAGGTCGTGCGTCGAGTTCAGAGGTGGGTTCAGTAACTTCACCAAGCAACTTGGACACTGCAAACGTCATCAATGCCATGGACAAGCCGATTGCCTTCTCCCACATATTGGCCAACGAACGAGCTGCGACACCGCCCCCTGGTCGATGGCTTCAGTTTGAATTTGAAGTAGAAGACACTGGTCCCGGCATACCCGCCAACCTCCATGACAAGATCTTCGAGCCGTTTGTGCAAGGGGACCTGGGACTGAGCAAGAAATATGGAGGGACTGGTCTTGGCCTCAGCATCTGCTCGCAACTTGCCGGTTTGATGAAGGGTACCATGTCACTCAGGAGCGAACTTGGCCACGGCAGCGTCTTCTCCATGGCCATTCCTCTCAAACATCTGACGAGTCGCGCAGACAGCACCGCCAGTTCAAGCAACATTAACTTGGGAGATATGAGTGCTAGACAGAGCTTCGCTCTAGATGAGGCTCGGGCAAGATCACCAAACGACGATGCTCGGTCGATTCAATCTGCCGTGAGCAACACTCCTGTGACTTCTGGCACTGCTCCAGGTGCAGGTACAGGCCCAGTTCCCTTTGATGCAGATTCCAAACCTCGTTTAGTAGGCCTCAGCACTCCTTTCTTTGCATCCACAGCTCCCCTAGAGTCGCCAAACTCCCAAACTGCGGCAATGGAGCGGGTCACGGCCGAAGCCACAAAGCGAGGCGATAAGGTCAAGGTTCTTGTGGCGGAGGACAACAAGACTAACCAGGAAGTTGTTCTGAGGATGTTGAAGCTGGAAGACGTGTACGACGTCACAGTCGCCAAAGGTTCGTCCTTTTCCACGGTTGAAGGGTGCTGCTAACACTTTTGCAGACGGACAAGAGGCACTGGACAAGGTCAAAGAAAGTATGGAGCGACAGACTCCGTACAATCTGATTTTCATGGACGTTCAGGTAAGCCTTAGCGCTTCCACAAGCGACTGGCAACTGACATGTACTAGATGCCAAATCTCGATGGTCTCCAATCCACGCGACTCATTCGTCAATCCGGCTTTTCCGCGCCAATTGTGGCACTGACGGCATATGCAGAAGAGTCAAACGTAAAAGTAAGCTGGTTGACATTTGCTGCGATTTCGGATGCTGACCAGTGCAGGAATGTTACGACTCAGGCATGGACTTTTTCTTGTCCAAACCCATCCGGCGGCCACAACTAAAGCAGGTGCTCAAGACATACTGCCCACCGATACCAGAAGAGGAAGGCGAAGCAACGACTCCGCCAGCATCAACGGCGACGTCGAATAGGACCAACGGCCACCCCACACGATCTAACCCAACACCAGCCGGCGGTGTAAACACGGCCAGCGCACCAGTCACTATTGCGGTGCCGACCGCCGACAGCCGAGACTCGGACAACGTCTCGCCATTATCATGATCCACCACTCCTTAATGTCTGGCCTAATACCCCAAACTCATCTTAATCACTTCTTGCGCCCGCTTTCTTTAGGCCCTGCTACGACCTTGTAATGTTCGACGGGCCGGTTGCGCACCGCAGCTAGCCGTCTTACTCACTCCTTGATTGTTTCATTAATGTACCAAAGCATGGCGCGGGCGTGGATCACTAAAAATACGGTGCGGCGTTTTTGTCAGGTTGCGTGCACGAGCAACAGGATTTTTGGTATGCTGGGCGGCGTTGGTATAAGTGCACCAGCGTCGGCATATATGGGTTACATTTTATAGTTGTCAGAAGCGGAAGATTTGAGGAGGGACGGGCGAAGAAGAGCTGTCCGGTGAATGGAAATGTTGCGTTGAGGCCTCGCGTCTCGGCGACGTCCATGTAGTGCAGACGATTGCGACTTGCACGAGCTGTGAATGACCTTCCGTGAATCTCTACGTGCAGCTCTGCGTTGCATCGTGCGCCGTGGGGGGTTCACTAACCTATCGCACACCAGGGAGTCCACTCCCCGTTCCGGCAGCGACTCGCCTCGCATTGCGTTCCTGGCGATCTGGCGATCGCCCTTGGCAAGCCACCTACTCCACATATGCCCATCTCTCCAGCTGTCATCATCCACCGCATCGTGTTTCAGCGGCTGCGTGTCTGGAGCTGCAATGCACGCCGACGTAAGGGCCGGCGCCATCGCCTGCACCCTGTTTGCCCTCACACACGCCTTTTATATTCCAGGTACGTCCACGACTCGCCAGACTACCCCAGCTTCGCTAATGCCCGCGTCTAGGTGTCTCGTACAAAGCATACCGAGACGGCGATGTCCTACCTCTTCTCGTCAACAAGGTCTACTCGGACCAGAGCGAGCTGCAGTATGCCTACACCGAGCTTCCCTTTGTCTGTCCTCCCACCGGCCGAGTGCGTGCAGGACGCTTCACGAGCGGTGCCAGTCTGTCCCTCAACCTCGGCGAAGTCCTTCGCGGCGACCGGATAACAGTCTCAGACTATGAGTTGAACATGGGCACAGACGATGAGGCTCATTTCTTGTGCAGCAAGACGGTCAACAAGGAGGGTCTGAAGAGGACAAGAGAGCTCATTCGGGACGGTTACGTCGCAGAGTGGATCGTGGACAATCTGCCTGGAGCAACCAGCTTTCAGACTACGGACAAGACGCGCAGATACTATGCTGCAGGCTTCAAGATTGGCGAGGAGGTTATTGCGTCCCCGGGCGCGCCGCCGCAGTACTTTCTCTACAACCACCTCACTCTGGTCATCAGGTATCGGCTAGCTCCTGGTCGTGATGGAGAACAAGGGAAGAAGGTAGTCGTGGGCTTTGAAGTCTTTCCAAAGAGCGTCGAGGCGGAGAATCGCGACAAAGATGGGCTACCGAACAAGGACAGCCTCGCTGGGGAGAAGAAGCTGGAACTCGTGGCCAAGTCGAACACTACGGATGGTGCGGATGAGAACGAGGATGCCAGCCTGGAGATTCCGTTCACGTACTCTGTTTACTTTCGAAAAGAGGAAAAGCTCGAATGGAAGAACCGATGGGACATGTACTTTGTCGTAGCAGACGACAGCACCAACATCCACTGGTTCGCCATCATAAACTCCATCGTCATCGCCGGACTACTCTCCGCAGTAGTAGCCGTCATCCTCGCGCGAACCATCCAAGGCGACATTTCCGACGACGGAAAAATCAAGTCGAGGTCCGCACGCGGGCCGCACACTCCGCGCAGACTCCGCGACAAGTCCAGCGGCCTGCTCAGCGACCTCGAAGGCGACGTCGACCTCGACGACGACGACGACGACGACGCCCTGGAAGACGTCACGGGCTGGAAACTCGTGCACGGCGACGTCTTCCGCCCACCCCCCCACGGCTCCCTCCTCGCCCCGCTCATCGGCTCCGGCATCCAACTCCTCCTCATGACCGCCACCCTGCTCCTCCTCTCCGCCCTCGGCATCCTCAACCCCAGTTTCCGCGGCGGCTACGTATCCGTCGGCACCGGGCTCTTCATCGCCGCCGGCCTTTTTTCCGGCTACTTTTCCTCCCGCATCTACGCTACCTACGGCGGCACCGCGTGGCAGCAAAACATCCTCATCACAGCCTCGCTCGTGCCGGGCCTGCTCTTCGCAACGACCTTGGTACTAAACCTCTTCGTCTGGGTCCAGGCTTCCAGCACCGCAATCCCGTTTTCCACGCTGCTCGCCCTGCTCGCGCTCTGGCTGTTTATTCAGCTGCCGCTCGTGTACGTGGGCGGACGCCATGGGTTCGTGCGCGCGGGCGCGTATGCGCAGCCCATTAAGGCTAACGCTGTGCCGAGAGCTATACCGCGCCAGAGCTGGGGTCAACGGACCGGGCAGGCTGTATTGCTGAGCGGGGGGATTCCGTTTGTGGTGATGTTTATCGAGCTGATGTTTGTGTTGAAGAATCTGTGGATGGATAAGTCGGGGTTCTATTACGTGTTTGGGTTTTTGGGGGTCGTGGTCGGGATATTGGTTGTTACGGTTGTGGAGGTGAGTATTGTGGCTACGTATGTGCTGCTTTGCTCGGAGGTACGTCCCCCATTCCCCCTTTATACCGACGCTGCTCTCGTTTGGATGGCTGATAGGGAGTGTAGAACTACAACTGGCCCTGGCACTCCTTCTTCGTCGGCGCCTCGTCCGCGGCGTGGATCTTTGCCTACTTGGTCTACTACTTCTTCTCGAAGCTGCATATCTCAGGTTTCATCTCCGGGATGCTGTTTTTTTCGTACGGGGCGCTGGCGTGCGGAGTGTATGGGTTGGGTATGGGGACGGTGGCGTTTTTTAGCGCTTGGTGGTTCGTCGGGAGGATTTATGGGGCGATTAAGGTGGATTAGGAGGAGGTGAGCGGGGGAGGGGGGGGCGGAGAGGGAGGGGTGCATTCATGGGCTGGATATGGCGTATCGGGGTTTGTGGGATGATGGATGGGATGGAGTATATGTTAGGTTTTTAAGGCGATTTGCTTTTTCTTTGGGACTGCTGCTGGATGTATTGATAGATGGGGAGTTTCGCGCTTGGAAAGAAGCGCTGGGTATGTTTAGACACGGAGAATCTTGAGAGTTTGTGCTGGTTGTGTTTGTGAGGCGTACATAGTGTTATCTAGTGTTCATTCTAGTAAAGAATGCGGTAACCCTTTACAAACTACTTTTAGAAGCCCTGAGGGTCCAGGACAGCCGTCCCAGGGTAGTAGATGCCCTCTGCTCCATGCTCCACCATTATGTGACCTAATGTTCGTTTGGGCCAGTCACTAAAGAAATACCCAAGATGATGCATCACGAGCATGCCCAAGGCTGGCACTGTCCAAATGTGGCTCCTCCCCTCCTCGACTCACATACACCCCAGCGCCATGTCGCTAATCACGCGCGAACTTAATCCCAAAGCTAAACTCACGGACCCATCGCGGCATCGTGTCCCACGCGAGGCCTTTGAACTTCTCGTGCGAGCAGCCCTGGCTTTCCACCAGCTTCCGCGCATTGTCCGATCTGTACTGCCGCCAGAGGGCTTTGCGAAGATTGGGAAGCCGTTTTTCTCTTTCGCTTGCAAAGTCGCGGGTGAGGGCGTCGACGAGGGGGTCTTCGGTGCCGTCGTGGCCTATATCGTGGTCAAAGTTGATTTCCAGCTCTTCGAGTGAAGGAGGCAGCATTGTGGCGAGACAGGGGAGTCTGTCGCAGGTCCATCGAGCTGCGCCTTCTGGAACGTGCCAATCATGGCCTCTTCTTTGGCCCGTCCAAACCGGAGGCGCGTTGATAATCGTAGCGTCAATCTCGAGCTTCTGCAACTGTTTGAAAGCGTGAAAGTCTGTGACGCCGTTCTCCATGTCCAGACAGGAATGCACTGTGATTGCCAGTTCTAGGAGGCGGGGTCCACTGCACTGCGCAATGGCTTCGACGAATCGAGCGGCGTTCCAGTCTCCCTGCAAGCCATGCCATTTTATGTCATGGCCATATTTGAAAACTTCGACGGAGGGAACGCGTGAAAGGAGGAGGGAAACGCTATGAGGATCCATGCAGGAATATGCAAGTTCAATTCTTCGTATGCGGGAAGCGTGGTACGGTAGTGTCCAGTCGAACGATACCGCTCCGCCTCCGTGTCGATTGACCGCGGTGCAGTTTGTTGTAAACACTTCTCTTATATTCGGGAGAAGAAGAAAGTGTTCCAGGTTCTGAAGCTCAGCACGACGCTCATAGTCGGGGCTGCTATGAGGGAGTATGCGTTCCAATTCGTGCAAGCTCTTTCCTTCGAAGCCGGAAGTGCGAGGACATGTTGTTAAAGCGTTCATTACTGGCTGAATGAGCCTCTTCTCGGTTTCGTCCTGAAATCGCGAGCCTAGACGTAGTTCCGCCCATTGCCTTGGAAGTTGCAATTCCCTGATACGTGGAAGAAACAGCAACAACGAAACGATCGCGAAAGGCACACTGTGAAAGTTCCGGTCCTTCAGATTGGACTGCGACTCTTTCTCAATTTCTTCCCACCAACTTTCTAGGTCCACGTCTGCGGCTTTCAGATACGGTGATTCGCATACTACTTTTCGAATCAACTCCATCGCATCTGAATCAGAGCGAAAAGCGGCCTCGGTATCTTGATATTCTATATCCCATCTTACATAGTCGTTCTCCTGCAGATTTAGTCTCTTGATGTACCTTGGTACAAGCGGTTCAAGAGCTATTTCGTAAAGGACGCGCAATGAATCACCTCGGCGTGGAGTCAGACCGGTGTCATGCTGCCACCTCTTTCGCAGTGAATTGTGGATGGGAACAAGGGGTTGAGCGATTTTGTAGAGTTTTCTGCAGGTCAAGGACAAAGATTCGAAGCTTTCAGGTAGGGACCAATTGAGGACTTCACAAAGGAGTTCTGGAGGAAGGCTCAAAAGGGACATTTTGTGAAATTGGGTAATCCTCTGGGGATTGAGAGAGTGGTGGGAGATGTGTAGGTTGTTGTTTGTGTTGAAGCAAGTGCGGCACGGACATATTACGTCACTTTACCGGTAGGCAGCAACTCAACCACCAATAGCACAATCATCGCCAACTCTTTCACGTGCATTGCTCTCGACCCTTATCGTGAGAACTCGGTATTTTTGATTCTATGTGGTAGGAAATGCTGTTAGTACGGAGCTATGGGTACCTTCACTGGAACGTCTTCCGCTGCGTGTGCATCACAAAAGGTACACTCCAGGACCACCAACTATGTGCACCACCTATTTATTCTGCCTTGGTCATATCTTCCATCCTCCAAATGAAACCTTTTCTCTCCCAATCTCCAGCAGCCAAGCTTTCGGATGTTCTGACAAGCTATCGGCCCGTGGCTGCACGATCAGGCCGTCTTCTCCACAAGCCACTTTACAAAGGCTTGAACGGGTGGAGAAGCGGCTCATATGTACCGAAAGCAGTAAAGCCGAAATCAGCGACTTCTTCCGTGCGAAGGAAAAAAACGACCGAGATAGCCAACATCCCGGTCCCAAATACTAAGACGGAAGATTTGAGACTCGGTCCATCCCCACAGCAGCACTCAGTTGAGCGCATGAAAGCCCTCGCTTCATCATCTCATATAGCTGGAAATTCCCTGCCAAAGCTGTCATGTAATCCAAGCCACGGCCTCTTCAGACGCATTGTGCGAAGTGGTGAGTCTTTGAGGCCTTCATCATCAAGAAGACGATTAATTCGGACGATTAATTCGGGTTTAGCCTAAGATCGGCCACCATCATATCACGACGCGACATCCACCTGTTGAGACTATACTGCCCTATAGGAATCTTCGTCATTCAAGTCTTAGACAGCTAAGCAGCGATGGGACGAACTGCCATTGCAGCGCTTGCGTTGCTGCTCCTCGGAGCTCTGCTCGTTGGGGCAGATAATCCAATCATTCAAACCGTGTACTCGACAGACCCGGCGCCTATGGTCTACGACGGCCGTGTATACCTCTTCACTGGGCAAGATGAGGATGGCTCAACGAATTACAACATGCGTCGCTGGCACGTTTACTCCTCGGCGGACATGGTAAACTGGCAGGATCATGGCGTACCAGCGAGTTTATCGACTTTTAGTTGGGCAAAAGCCAATGCTTGGGCTGGACAGTATGTGCGCCCCTAAAAATGGATCAAAGGTTGCGGCGTATATTCCGTGACAGCAAGATCTTCGTATATGTGCTGACTACTTCACCTTAGGGTTGTTCCTCGCAATGGAAAATTCTACTTCTATGTTCCCATCCAACGCACTTCTGGATCTATGGCTATTGGCGTCGGTGGTACGTAACACCAGGAAGCGGAACACTACATATTGTTGTTTAATACAACGCAACTGCATTTCGCTCATTATACAAGGTATTGTGCTGACCTTTCCTCAGTTAGCGATAACATCACTGGGCCATATCGCGATGCGTTGGGCAAGCCTTTGGTGGACAACAATGAATTCGATCCCACAGTTTGGATTGACGAAACCGGACAAGCTTACTTATATTGGGGCAACCCAAACCTGTGGTATGTAAAGTTGAACCAGGATATGATCAGCTACAGCGGGAGTGTTACCAAAGTCCAGCTCACCACGGCTGGTTTTGGCAGTCGGTCTGGCAACGCCCAGAAACCCACCACATATGAAGAGGGTCCTTGGATATATAAACGGAACAACCTATGGTATCTAGTGTACGCAGCTAATTGCTGCTCGGAAGACATTAGATACTCAACTGGGCCAAGCGTTACAGGGCCTTGGACCTATCGTGGTGTCGTCATGCCCACGCAAGGCAAGAGCTTTACGAACCACCCGGGCATAATCGACTTCAACGGAACTTCCTACTTCTTCTACCATAATGGAGCACTGCCGGGAGGCAGTGGATACACCCGATCTGTCTGCGTCGAAAGTTTCGTCTACAACTCCGACGGAACGATTCCTACCATCCAAATGACGACCAACGGCCCGAAGCAAATCGGTACTCTTGATCCATATGTTCGTCAAGAGGCGGAGACTATCGCTTTTTCCTCTGGTCTGAAAACCGAAACATGCAGCGAAGGTGGAATGCAAGTCTCCCAAATCAACAGCAATGATTACATCAAAGTCAAGGGTGTTGCTTTCGGTACCGAAGGGGCCAAGACCTTCCAGGCTCGCGTTGCGTCTGCATCTAGTGGCGGGAAGATCGAGGTGCGGCTCGGCAGCACGAGCGGGACACTGGTAGCAACTTGCACTGTGAGTGGCACAGGCGGATCGACGACATGGGCCACTGTGTCCTGTCCAGTGAGCGGTGCGACTGGAACACAAGACTTGTTCCTCCGCTTCACTGGAAGTGGAAGTGGAGAGCTTTTCAAGTTCAACTGGTGGAAGTTTGATAATGCAGCTTGATATGGTCGGGTAAAGCGGGTCTCAGACGTGATTCACTTGTGATAGGAAGACCAGCCATTACTCCTATCAATTTGCCGTTCGTCCCGTCTCGTCTCATCCACCCTTTCGGTACCATCACCAGTGACTGATAAGCTTAGTGAACCAGGAAGATACTTTGTGCTTCGGATCTCTACCTCTTTGGCAGTGCTTGCGTCACCCCTTCGAGCGTAGATCCTCGGCGACCTACATTCGCATCTACAAGACACATGAATCGCACGTATGGGAGAAAGCCATACCACATGAACATCTAACAGCTGCTACGCTTGCATTATGAAGGATTCGTGCAACGCGCACATGAGCTGTTTCAGACCCTGGACTGCGTGGCTTCGCCCTCACGGCTTCTCGGCTGCTGCTCGTATCTGGGAACACAGCCAATCAGATCGCAGTACAAGAGCTACATAGCCCTCCGATCGACGCGGTTCCAACAACGTTCATACGGCGCAGCAATCTGATGTTCATTTAAAGTTTACGCTGTGTGGCGGCCCGTTGTTCGCGGGACTTAAATGCATTCAGCTTCGCGAACCTCCTCCCAGCGCCAATCCCACCAACCATGAAGCCCATCGCCTCCATCCTCAGTCTCCCAATCTCTCTCCTACTCTTAATCACCACCACATACTCGACCCCCATCTCAACTCCCGTCTCGACCCCCAACATCCAACAAACCCCTCCCCCCGTGGCCTGCGAGCCCCTCACCAACTACACCACCTCATGGTTCCTCAACAACACGCTCCCCTCCGTCCCCACCCCCCTGACAAACACAACCCTCTTCTACACGCGCGGCCTTACCCGCACCGCCATCCGCCACGCCGCATCCCACTCCCTCATCACCCTCTGGAGCATCTGGCCGTGCGCTCTTTACAACTCGTCCAACGCAACCGACAACCCCATGCGCTGCATACACGACCAAAACGCGACTCGCACGACGTTCTACGAGAATATGTCGCGCGCGTTTGCGTTGCTGGCTAGCGGGAATGCGACGGTTATGCATAGTAGGGGGGATTATGAGAAGCCGCCGATGGGGGGCATTTGGGGGAGGGTCGAGTTGCCGGCGATTGTGGGGGGGAGGGGAGTTAGGGAGGTGAGGAAGGTGAGGGAGGATGGGAGTGGGGGGGATGTGGTTTGGAGGAGGGAGAGTGAGGGTGAGGGTGGTGGGGAGGAGCAGGAGGGGGAAGAGAGGGATGAGTTAAAGAGGAGGGAGGCGGGAGATGCATGTGGGAGGTTGGAGGATTATAAGTTTTTTGATAGTTTAGAGTGGTGATGTGGCGTGTAACTTAGTGCTTGGATGATACATTGGAAAGGTGTGCACAGGCTTGAATGGGCATAGTCGATGAGGGCGGATTTTATGATATCACGGTCTTTTGTGGAAGCAAATAAGCAGCATATGCAGTTGTCGTGGGCTTGCACCGACTATTCAATTGCAACATTATGTACAAAAGCGAAACTGAACAAGGCACAAATTAAGTGACATGTCGCAATAGCGAGCGTATAATTTCAAGGGAGTGAAAAGGCTCGCAACAGTAGATCATGTCTACGAGCAAGTAGGTGCCTTTGAAGCGCCTGGAGCAGAGACTGGAGCAGCGCTCGATGCCGGGACTGGAGCAGCGGTCGCAGATGCCGTACCCGCCCCCATCGAGACGGAAGCCGAGCCCGAGCCCGAGAAAGCCTCCACTGCCATGACCTGGTAGTTGAAGTTTTTATTGCCGAACCCGTGCTGAGCCCACAGCTTGAAGTGGTTGTCCAGGGTGACAGTACCAGACGTGCGCTGGCTCTGGCGGACGGAAAAGTACTGGGTAAAGGTGCTTGTGCCAGTAATCGAGGGCTGATTATTGCGCTGATCGGTGCAAACTTGGTAGGTACCGCCGTCCGAAGTGACGGTCCCGATGCTCTGGGCCTGCGAGCAGGGGTTGAAGGAGCCGTACGATTCGACGACGTAGTACTCGGCCTGAGGTGAATTGATCCAGCCGTACACGGCCAGGTAGGAGCCGCTGCCCTGGGCGCTGTATGTGGCCTTGTAGTTGATGACGCTGCGGTCGCATAAGCGATGCTTTTGAACATGCTGTTGATAGACATGACCTACCGATTTGAACCGGTGGTCCAACCGAGACCGACTACGAAATCGGTGCTTCCGCTCCATCGGCAGGTGTATGTGCCGGCAGCCTGGTTGTATTGAAATTGCGCCGCGTTCCCATTGTAGTTCTGAACGTAGTTCAGACCGCTCTGACGCTTGTCGAATCGCTTGTCAATCTGAATGAACTGCGGGTCCTCGATCGCCATGGGCTCAGGCTCGGCGACAGGGACCGCAACCGTGGAGGCGACGAGGCCAAGAAGCGTAGTGGAGAACTTCATCTTGGTAAAGGAGATCTGTGGTAAGAGGGTAGCGAAAGGATGCGTCTCGACAAAGTGCCCAGAGAGCTTAAGTACGTTCCTCTGGCTGCCATATGATCTTGTCTTCTTGACCCTTAATTTCGAGAAGCTTATTAGCACGTCATGTCTATGTTGGACAATGATTCCACTCTATTCCATTTACCCAAGTCTGGTTCGTTTGTTTCTGCGTGGCTACCCGAAGATGCGGGCATCTCGCGATCAGATCATCTACTGGAATTAAAAGACTGACAAGTGGAGAGCCCATCCCGAAAGGGGCGGTGGAGAAGGCGCATATGAAACATGGAATGTTGCAGGTCGGGGTACAAATCTGCCTGCGAGGAACGGGGATTTCAATGCAGCCTCTGTCAATCTGCCGGCCATATTATGGGGAGGGGAACCCATGTCGCTGGTCGACAAGCTTGGCGAATCGAAGACGACGAACATGATCGGGTTGAATCAGATGGACACCAGAGCGAGTACAAGTCAATATCTTCGTAGCTCTCTGCCGGCAAGGAGGGGAAAAGCGGCACGCTCGGTAGAAGCAGCAAGCTAAAGCCTCGGGACTTCATGCAGCAATACCCAATCGCGATTTCATCGGACCGCATCTCATGAGTGTTCTCAACACTGACGAGGAGTCTGTTTGAAACGTTCCTTTGACCAAAAATAATAGCATCAGAGGACTCACGAGCATGATCCAGGTGAAAAGCATGACCGACTTTCTTTGAGATCCTCGCTGCGCCTTCGTTGTACAAGGGTGCATTAGGTTGTCAAGAACGATCCGACTCTTAAACAATCTTAACTTCATGGGAGCAATCCCTTTTGCTGAGCCACATGAACAACTCCTAGGGTAGAAAATTCTTTTTATAACCAATGCATGCTTGCGGGCGCATATCGCATTGACGAATTGCGAGGCTTAGACTCGCCGGGAGCGGCCCTGTGAAACGCGATCCAAAAGCAAACAAAACGATCAGCTGGTTGTCTTTAGCCTAAAGGCATGATCTCTGGGGAAGCTATACGAAGACGCGTGTGAGCCCTTTCATAAATGAGCCACGCTAGAATCGTTCTTTCCACTCAATGGTCTGCCAAGCCAAGACTCATCAGCATCGCAAATGTGATTGAAGTCGAGTGCGCTCCGATCCTGTACCGAGTTTGTGATCGAGCGCGAGAATAGAACGAATCACAAGCGATGGAATAACTGACTGACGAAACGAACAATGCCTAGAGACGACTAAACTGAACTGTCAGCTGATTTCCTCAACGTGAATGACTGTGGAAAGAGATTTGGCACGGATGAAGGCTAGGGTATGCTCATCGCCATGCCTTGACCAACCAAGATGAATCAGTCACCTATTTCGGAGCTGTATATCCTCAGTATGGTGTACAAAGCTACCGTGTGATTTGTAATAGAGATGTAGGAGACTGTAGGCTCAACGAAAAGGAGTGATCGCTCTTTAGCACAAGAATAATCGGAAGCGCTAAATCCATGGGTAAGCTTGAATGATGTGCAAGCGTACCAAACAAGAGAGCCTCAACAAAGAGCTTCTCAAGCACAAACCGAAGCCCGTGCCACTTGCCTTCGAACTAAGACCACGCCGTACTGGAGTTCAAGCGTAGTCCATTTTGATACTTGACTGCGCATCTCAACTATATCGCCGAGAAACAAGTATTGGGCCATATCTACCGTTTATTTGGGCTCCTCTTGGTATGCAGGTCGGTACCAATTGTACGCGCCCTCGGCGCTGATGCGGCCCACAATTTTGCTGTCTAGTCAATCTCGACTTTGCAGTTGGAAAAGTTTCACAGTATGCGCAGTTTGGCGCCTTGCGGGACCAGGCAAAACGAGGCGTCCCGCTCGACCGTTTGGTGATGGTTGCGCAGCCTTGGTATCTGAAATGAAGCAGAAATCGTTTCGAGAGGCGCTCTAGTCCGAGAGCGTGCTGATGCTGGGCTTGGATTGAAAAGGGGGACGAAACTTCTGGATAAGGTGAGGATACCTTTGTATGGTAGGGGCGCAATACTATTTATGTCCTCGTGTACTGAAACCGGACTGAATGAGGTCAATGAGAGTATTCGATGGCTCCACAATTTTGGCGATCTTATCTTATCTTATTCAGACGGCCTAGCCTACGGTGAACGATAGTGGGCATGTCGCGATGAAGTCAGCTGAGGTAGAAATTGTGAATCGACACACACACACACTGCGGGGACATATATACTTAGCTTGGTGCAAAACATGTCTTTCATAGCGCAAGCGAGATGAATGAAACTCAATCTAATCTCGTAGACCGAGGAATCGATAAGTTTGCCTGAACATACCTCTCGCGTTATTGGTGCTCTCTTCCCTCACCGAATTTGTACAGATCTCGCGTGCCACAAGCAGCGTGCCCTTACATGATTCTTTACGATCCCTGTAAGCAGGCAAGTATTGTTGAGGCGCAGTCGGACAGTCGGGAAGTTAGTCCTTGTTGCTGATTGCGCATCGTTTGTAGCCGCGTTGGTATCACAATAACGGTCGTGCTGTGAGACATCGATATCCGCCTGTTGCCTAGCGGGAAACCGTGCTCCAACGCGACCAGCCGACTCTGATATCGCAGAGCAAGAGCTCCCAAGGCTTATTCCCTCCCACAACACACCCTCAACACACACTGACCACAGGCTCACCATGTCGGCTACCACTTACCTCGTGGTAGCATCTAGCCTCTACCTTCTCTATTACATTTCGAGGATTTGCTAACGACTTTTCTTTCATCCACTCGCTCGTTATCCCGGCAGCAAGCTGGCGATAGCATTCCCCACCTGGTACAAGCTGTACCAAAACTTTTACGAGCGAGGCCGATTCATCTTTGAAATCGAGCAGCTACACAAGCGTCATGGGCCTGTAGTGCGTATATCAGCCAATGACCTCCACGTCAACGACCCCGAAATCTTCCTCGAGATCACAAGGATCAGGTCGCGGTTTAGGAAAGATCCCAAGTTCTACGATCGTATCTCGTTCAGAAACACGTCGCTTGGCTTTCTGGATCCGCATACCCATCGCGTGAGGCATACCGCTCTGGTCAACGCCGCGTTCTCGCCAAGCCGCGTTCGAGGGCTCGCGTGGATAGTTGAGGAGAAGGTTGAAAAGCTTCTGGATCGCTTCGAGCTTTCGTGTGAAGCTGGAGAGCCTGTCAACATCCACAAAGGCTGCAAGGCGCTCACCATAGACATCATATCGCACATCGCCATGAGCCAAGATTTCGGATGCATCTAGCATCCCTAGTTCCGCAACATTTTCCTCGAGAAGCTCCACACAATCTTCAATGAAATGAGCTGGTCGGCGAAAATCCTGTTCACAGTTGCCAAAGTGTCTCTCTCCACTCCTCCGTGGATGTTCAAGTTCGTGTACCCGCCGACCATGATTATGATGAAGGAGCTAGCCAAGCCAATGGTCGTGAATTATCTGCACAAGAGAGATCAGGCGGATGAAGAAGTCTCCACAAGTTAGCGATTAATAGTCATCGACGCTCTCACCGATGTGAACGCACGGAAAAAGCAAGCACTCGACCTCGAGACGTTGTGCGAGGTTGTCACCATCTTGACGGCCGGGGGTGATACAACATCTTCGGCGCTGATTTCAGGCATATACCAGCTCTGTCGCCACCCCAGTATACGCATGCAGTTGGAAAACGAGCTCGTTTCTCGATTCCCATCGCGGGGATCAATCGGGTATGAGGAAGCAAAATCGCTGCCCTACCTCAACGCCTGCATCAAGGAAGTCCTGAGGACGAGTAATCCTCTTCCTGGCCGTTTGCAACGCCTAGCACCCCTGGAAGGCTTCAACATCTACGAGCATCACGTCCCGGGAGGAACTGTTAACGTGTCCCATCACTCAGCGGCGCACATCAGTCAGTGGCGCACCCCACCAAAGTTGATCGCACTTTTTAGCCGATAGCACCACAACAACAAAATCAATTAAGCTAGGAATTAAGATATAGATTCTTTAGCTACTAGTACACTGTCGCCTATTATGCCCTTGCACATGGCATTTTGTACACGTTGGTGGTGCGCGCTGCCGTGGAGGAGGTCGCTCGTCTGGCGCCACCTCCGACACCACATTATCGAGCTGCTCTACTAGCTGCTGGCCTGCCTGCGCCTGTAGAGTCCCCCCTTGAGCGATATACCTACGGCG